>VWZT01010672.1:32172-75358 GCA_013397055.1 Pachycephala philippinensis | reverse complement strand
GGGCCCGAGCCCGCCACCCCTCCGGCTCAGGGACCGGAAAAGAAGAGAAGGACTTCCCCTCCTCAGTGCCTTTTATATGCAAAATCGTGAGAAGTGATTGGTCTAAAACCCTGTCCATCAACTCAGTCTCTTCAAACCACCACAATACCTTAGAATGTTCTCTTTATATCTTATTTGTTAAGATTATTTGCTGCAAAAACCTCACAAGGGTAGTCTAGCAAAAGTGGAATTCTGCGTATCTGCATAACAAAAACCAATCATTTTCATATTTCAACTGAAAACATATGATACACCTAATTCCCCTTATCACATATCAAATTAATACTTTGTTCCTCTAAATATTGTTTATATTGAAGCTTTTTCTGTAAAGAGCATCATATAATTTTAATTATTATGCAAATTATTGATAGAAACTGCTGGGCTTTGTGCTTTGTTTTTAAACCACAGTTCCTTAAACTTCAAATTGCAGCCACTAAGGTCCCTTTTGTTTTGTGAAGATGAGCGACAGGGTGTGATTTCCAGTGCTGATGGTATTTTCTGGGATATGAGTCAAACCCGAGTGGGAGTTGAGTCAGGTGGGAGGGGACAGAGGTGGGTGGGTGGGCAGCAGGGTGGGAGGGCTGCTGCCATGGGAATGGAAGCCCCTCACAGGGTCCTGGAGGCTTAAAGAAGTCTCTCCTTTGGTTAGTTAGGAAGGCAAACTGGAAGGAGCTGCTCCCCAGACTGAACCAGCTGCACTTAACATTCATCTGGGTCTGACAAATTAAGATCCACTTACCTTCTTTTCCAATAAAAAGATGAAATTGTTGAGCATCTGGATGGCAGCTTAGCCAAAAGCAGAAATGCAAGGTGTATGGGAGTGTCTGACTGCTGTGTGTCCTTTAATGGCACTTGGAATATTCCTCCTCCCATTTATCAAATTCCCATTCACTTACACATGAGTTTCTGGTTGCTTTTTTCCCCAAAAAAAAAAAAAAAAAGACCCCTCAAAATAGAAAAGGCAGTGAAAGCAAAGCAAAGAGGTCTGTGGAAAAAGTTCACTGGCTTATGTCTGCTTGGTTTTATTTTTAGATCTGTAAAGTATTTCTCAACTTTCTGCCTTGTGTCAACGTCAGCGAGCTTCCCTGATGTGCCCCAGCTTTAGTTCCTGTTATTAGAATTGAGAGAGGAGTATTAGAAAGAATTTGGTGTTGTGTGATACTGTATTTCAGAAGTCTGAGGGAGTCAGAGATCTTGGAAATACATCTCCTATTAGTCTTACAAAACTCTTCTCATGTGCCAGGCAGATTAATGCTAATACTTGTGCAGTGGGAAGAGTAAATCTCTGAGACCACACATTCAGCTTCTGTCTGCAGGTTCTTACTATGTCTTGCCTTATTATGTCAAGGGCTTCACCAGGTCTGCACTGAAGCAAAAAGAAAGCTGGAGAGGATCCTGGAGGTGAGGAAGTTACGCTCCCTGTCATCACAGGCTCCTGTCACTGCTTCCTAGGAACTCAGCAAGGGAATGGGTCTGCTGTGCCTGTAGGGAAGTTGTTACTCACAAAAAGTCATTCCTTTGCTTAAAAACCTTCTGTTGACATCCAATTTTCAGTTTATTCAGGGAAAGCTCATGCTGCTTTATTCTTGTGCCAGCATCTTCTATTTTCACACAAAAGATCTTTCCCCTTCCTGGCATTTATCCCTGTGATGTATTTATAGACACTAATGGGCTTCTATCCATTCTGTGCTTTCATTTGTTAGCAGAAGTAAGTCAGGCTTCACCAGTCCCCTTCATTTGAGCAAAATTATAGCCAATACTGTAGTCAAAGCTGTTTAATATTGTGTATTCTTCCCTCAAGCATTACCTGCTTTGAATGAAGTGGATGATGTCTCTGTTACTCTCACAGGTGTCACTGTGGCAGCTTGTTGTCATCTTACATTCAGATTGTATGCCCATATATTTCTCAGTCACTTTCACACTGAAGAATTCCTATTTTATATCATGATTTGTGGGTTTGTTGTTTTTTCTTTTTTAATTAGGCCATTAAGACCTGATGTTTTATGCTACCAGTTTCATTCTGTTTCTATTACTCAAATTGTTTCTGTCTAGCCTTCCAATCTTTTTCTGTTGCTGATACAGCCTACATTATCTTCTATTTATCCCTTTCCCTTGCTCTCTTACAATTAGTTTTTCAGTCCTCACCTACTTCATCTCAGCCCACGTGCTGCTCTCCTGGACTCCAGTGAGTCTAGATCTTTTTGGGTTAGAAAACTAGTTATCAAAGAAACCTAGATGAATCCAAACTAATCTGATATAGCCTGTCATTTCTTGTCCAATCCACTCAGAAGCTGGGGCTGGAAATAACTCAGTTCTGCCTGTTTCACTCTCTCAATGCTGTATGTTCATTTCAGGTTTGTTTCCATACAGCTCCTGGCCATTTCTGTACCCTTCATCCTTAGCCAATCTGTTTTGATTCCTATATTCTCTTCCATTTAGGCAAGGCTCTATTTTCTTTTCTGTCTATAGTGAGTGATATCTGGAGTATTTTAATTAGCTAAATACCAAACTCTTCTTGTGACAAATAGAGTGCCTGCACAGTTCAGTTGTTTTCTATGACTTCCAGAACTGTTCTAGAACCTGCAACAGCTTTTTTTGAGTCCATTTTTCACTATCTTTTTAGAAGTAAGAAGGATAAAAGACACTCAGCAGTGTAAAAAGCAAAATTTAAAGAAAGGCTGTGATGTTCTCCATATCAGTCTTTGTCATCGGGGCCACAGCAAGTTTTACAGCATGACTAAAGTAAGGATATATCTTGATGAGACCCTCACAAACAGAACTTTGTGTGAAATAGCTTTATCATTAATAGTTTGGGAGAAATGTGTTTCACCAGGAATGAATTTGATCCAATGACTTTGAATCTCTACAATATTAAATGCAAATTTCTATTGGATCTAAAATGTTTATTACAGACTGCTTTTGATACATTACTACTGGCTCAGAAAAGACTTCAATAGGTGTTACAGAACAACCATTCATATTCTTACCTTAGCAGTCATCACGGTTCTTGTTCCATGGATTTGTCATTTGGCTGTAAAATGTTCCAGACTGAACCTTGGCATAAGAATGTAGCTACAGATTGCATTTATTCAATTAATCTGGGGTCTGGTTTGGTGGTTTGTTTGGTTTCTGTTTTGTTGGGTTTTTTTACATTTCAGAACTGCTATATAATTTAAAGAAAGGGTTTGAGGGTTTTTGTCCCTAATATGAATTAATGCTACTGAGTATTTAAAGTGTCAAGGTATTTCCATAACAAGCAGGTTTGCTGCATTAAGCATTTTTATATTTTCAAGACATATTACATGAATTTCTGTCACAAAATATGGGACCAAAATATTCTGGGTCTGCTTCTGAATGATGTTAAGCTAACTTTGCATGGTTTTTGTGACAAAAAGCTGTTGTGAAGTTGATAGTCACAGGAAGCTGATTCTAGCTGCTCAAATGTCTTCAGCTGGCAGGGACAGCAAGGAAGCTTGCACACTAACTTCTTAGCTTTAACACTGGGGCTGGGATCAGGGCTTGTATTGCTAAAATTGCATTTCTGTAGATATCTGCAGCCACAGGTCAGTGTCAGCCCCTCAGTCTAGTTGCACCACTGCTGAGAAGCAATTTAAAATCTGTCAGTGTGCAAAAAATGATTAAAATTGTTAATAATTTACCCTTTTTCTTCTTACTTTCTTGTCCAGATTTCACATCATGTTTTGTAACAGTAATAGAAGATTGGAAACAATATCGAGAGTGTGGAATATTTTTTGCAAATACAAAGCACTGTTAAGTTTAAAAACAAAACAAAAAATCACAACCAAATCACCAAAACCTTATTCCTGATGAAATCTTCCTTTCTTAGCACATACTTCATTCTAGGCATGGTTTCAACAGAATATGGTTGTGGAAGGCTCCAGCCAGAACCCCCAGCTCAGGGGCTGACAGGGTCTGTTGCAGCAGGGTGTGCTCCTGTGGCATCTGTGACGAGCAGCACTCGAGCTGTTTACAAACCAAGCACAGCACAGGGACAGCTGCCTGCCTCCTTCTCTCTTTTGTCCTTGGGTTAGAGCAGTGTTAGAGCAAAGGAGACGTTGTTTTTGTCTGTAACTGTAGAGATAATTACAAATCTAAACTATAAATGTTAATGCTTCACATATTTAAGGAATTATTTATGAATATGGATTAGCCCAGCCAGTGAATATTAACAATGATAAATATCTTGTGTTCTTCAGCATTGTTTATCAACAGGTATTCCAAAATTCATTGCAGTTTTAACCTTGATTTATACAAACTCTGCAATATGCCCAGAAGTCACTCTGTAACAAATCACAGGCAAAACAAAGAAGTAAATTAAGTTTAGCAATTAATGTATTCAAGCACAGTAACAAGGTCATCTGAAAGTAATAGGCTTTAGCAAGAAGAGTTGCCCAGGTTAGAATCCAGCACCTCTGGACTACCAACTTTTGGCAGCAAGTTAACAGTAATAATAATATTCTGAGGTTTTAGTGGCTACAGACTGTCCAGCAACGTTGGTTTCCAATCCCATGGAAGCACAACTCCTCCCTGCAGTACCCCACAGGACTCAGGTGTGAAGGTGGCCTGCCCCTGGGTCAGACTTTGCTCAGCTTTCTGTGACTGGTGGTCTTTTGAGGGCATGCTCTGCCTGCTGACCTGCATGGCCAAACCCAACCTACACAAAGCACAGAGCCCACTGCACCTCCTGGGAAGAGTCAGCCCTTGCCTTAGCAGTGTAACTTTCACTTGTACTGCTCTTAGAGCCCTGCCACTCAACTACAGACCCACTTCTCTTATAAGTTCTGACAAGATCACAGCTGGAGACAGTATGGCTGTAGGCATTATGCATTTTCATGCACTCTGAGTACGCTTTCGGGATGAAAGTGATTAAAAATTTTGACATATTGAGGAAAAAAAATGAGGAAGTCACATGGACTGCAATTTTAAAATACAAAATAAATAAAAAATGAGGAAGTCATGTGAACTACAATTTAAAAATACGAAATATTAAAAAACAGTAATAGTGAGTGTAAAACATTTTGCACACCTTGAGCCTTTGAAATGTTTTAATTAAGTATAGTAATAGGGCTTCTGTTTGACATGTCACGATTATTGTACATTTTTGCCAAGTTTCTTCAATTTCAGAACTATCAAAAGTGTCTTCTCAGATTGATTCATATATTGCAAATCAGGAGATACTTAAAGGTGGGGGAGATAGACTGTATTTGTTGTAATAATGATTAACTTTATCCTTAGTATTTTATTTTGATAGCTTCCAAGTATAAACACATGCTTAAATCGAAATAAAGGGCATATCAGGATAAGAGACAAGTAAAAAGGTATAATGCACAACAACAACAGAACAAGTAAATGGAGCTGTGGAATGCATTACATTTTCCAGAGTCACAGCTGATTTGTATGGTTATATTGGGTAAGAGACGGCACTTGCTCATGTTGATCTCAAAAACAGAAATGGAAGGAAACATAAGGCAAAGATACAAGAGGGACCAGATACAAGTGGGATTGGGTTTGCATACCATTTATCATGTTTGCATAGACCTGGTGAGGCTTTCCAAGGCATTCCAGACAAAAGTAAATAAATCCATTTAGCACTAAACTGCATAAACAGGCTGACTCTGGTCTCAGGACTTGGCTCTGGATTTTCTAAAGTACATCCCATTTCTTTAGTGTAGGCATGCCTTAAAATGATTTCCTGGGTAGGTCATCCATTAGCTGTGAGCAGCAAGGAGTTGGGGGAAAGGAGGTTTAGGAGTGTTGTGTCACATGGAGCAGTGGTTACTGTGGTATTACATAAAACATAGAAGTTTGTGAGGGGGAGGGTTACAGCTAGAGAAGGGAAAGTAGGTTATTTTGCTTTAAAATCAGAGGAAGAAAATTTCTTAGCAAGTTGATATTTCAAGGCTGAGATGGGAATTGTGGTTACTGCACATAAAATGTAATGTTATGTGTAGGGTTGGGACTAGGAGATTCTCTAAATTGGTATATTACAAATTTCTGTGTAAGAACAAATGAGGTCATAAATTAGAAGCAACTGGCAAAATTCAGCTAATTAGAATTTATGATGGTAGAGAAGATACTTTGTGCTACTAACAAGTATGACTACCTTGTGTTAAATACAGGCTGTGTATTTAATTGAGGTCCAGCATTTTGACCTAATAGTTTCTCCTTGGTGCAGGGTTACAAATCTGTGTTATTACAGGTTTCATTGTAGTCCTGTAACTTCACCTGATGTGTTCTTTTACTGTCTCATGTCCAGCTCAGTATGTTGATAGCTCAGTGATACTGTTAAAGGGGTAGGTGGGCTTGCAAGCATTTGTTCTCCGGTTCTGAGCACAACCTGAAGTTCATGCTTCTCTCTCTAGTAAATTTTTATGTGGAGCTGTTATAAATGGGGAAATTTCCTAAGAGATATTCCAAATGTCTCAACCTGCCTGTTTCTTGCTAGGAGATACTGAAGGTAAAACTCATCTCTCCAGAACAATGCTTTAAAAAGATCCAATTCTATAGGAAATTGAAGTTTGAGCCAAACTCTGAATGTTTCTGAATGCTTGGGTCCTCCTGCCTCAGTCTGTTCTCTGGTGCCAGCCCAGTGACTCAGTGCTGTTCTGAGAAATTCTTGCCCATTTCTTATGTTTCTTCCATTCAGATAATTTATGTTTGGACTCCCTGGTTTCACAGAGAGATGACAGCTTTCTTTTCTGCACTGGGAGTGTGCAAGGAATACAGCAATGGGGCTAGTGAATTTTTTTCAGAAGTCTCTTTAGTACTGTCTCTACATTCCCATATTTCTGAGGCTGATAGAAAGAACCAATGATGAAAGCCTAAATACTGGAAAAACACTTGGAATGCTTTAGAGGAAAATCAAGGCCTTTTCCCTGACATGAAAAATCTAGAAACTCTCTTCCAGTTATTGGCATTAGAAAGCTGATGATAATTTTGTAAGTAGAGCAAAGTCAATAAATCTGGAAAAGTAATCAACTACAATAGTGTATGTGCCGTTTCCAGAAAAACAAATGTATGCTAGCTGCAGCCAAGGACTGTAAGGTACCTTTGTGGAAAATAATTTTCCAAAGGCTTCATTTTATTCTCCTTTGTTACATGCCTGTAGCTCTCTATTGAAATCTTAGAGCATTCGCTCTTGCAAGTGCTTTTTTCTTGTATGTGTGCAAAACCAGATGAAAATCATATCAGTGACAGTCCAAATATCTGCATTATAAATAGAAGGTACTTGTTACCTGCAATTCTGATGCCAACAAGATCTTGTACTCTGTGTCTTGAGTAAAGGCTGAGAGAAATATTCACTGATCTGTTTGCAGGTCCAACTCATTCGTAATGTTTCTTCCACTTAAGTTTGTTCCTGATCCATTTGTGTGGGATACATTGATGTTAATCCCGGCTGGTCTCACTCAAGCTCTGTCCCCCTGCAGTCAGAACGTGCATCCACTGCCATGGTCAGTAACTCACTTGAGTCAGAACTGACAGAAAAAGCTTGGTTTAACTTTGTCAAACTTTGTTGAATCTCCTCCAGATGCATTTTTAAAACTGTGTTTAATAATTCTATTAGTGGAGGCAAACTTGATAAAATACTTTTCCCCAAACTAATTGTCGTGTAAATGACTGCTGAAAATTTTGGTAAGGTGTTTTATCTGAAACTGCTCTCATTAACGTAAACAAAGTATTGTCCATCTGTCAAAGGTCACAAAGCCTTCCAATTGCACAGGTTGAAACCTCAGACCCTTGTGGAAAATTTTCCAGTGTCAAGCTTACTGGATTTGTGCACTGAAGTGGTAGAGACAAATTTTGATACAGAAGTCATAATGCTTCATATCCACCTCTTATACAGCAAGGCTGGCATAAGCAGAGGAAATTCTGGATTGTCTTTAAACATCTATGTGTATTATTTGGGAAAGGTTTTGGTACCAAAACTATTCTGAGTGGAAGTTGACTGAATTTGTTCCTTCTAAATGACTGAAGAAACGGTAGTGGATTTTTCAATTTTAGCATTAATTTTCTTAATTTTACATATTTTTTCTAACTTTAAAAGAATTGGTGATATATACTGAAGGGAAAGGAAAGGGTGAGAAAAGGAAAATTAAGATAAGAATGAATTGGTATCTGACCAGATCAAAACCTGTCATAAATTTCCAACTTTACATAGTATTTTTCTTAACTTAGAGTTATTTTTCATTATTAGGTTAAACAATTTAGTATCACCATTACTCTCTTCCTAGAAATAAAGCACTGCAGTCTTTTGCTTTGGTGCTGGAAGCTAATTCTCCTGCAGCCAGGGACTATAAAGAAACGGAAATAGTGAAATGTGGTTTTCAAGTGAACTGGCTGCTTTCCAGCTGTATTAAGCTGAAGTGAAGACTGTGTAGGACACCACTGAGTCTCTCAACAAGAGAATTCTAATGGAGTCCGAGATTGTGAGCTTTCTGTTCAGGCAGAACAGAGCAACTTTTCAAAGGTTGTCAAGGGTGAAACTTAATTGGGTGCTGCAAGAGACCAGGAAATAATCACTCAAACTGCCTGACATCTAAATCCTAGAAATATAAAGACATTAAAGGCCAGATGTCATGCATATAATCATAAAGCATTGAAAAACTTGTATGAGGTCTAGACCAAAAAGAAAATCTGGATATTGTAACATTTCCTGCCTCCATGGTTCTAGTGATCTTGGATGTGAATGACTCTGGAGTAAGAGCCAGAAAAGTGAAAACAAAAAAACTTAAATCCCCAAGTGTCACAAGACAGCTAAAGGACCATGCTTGGACATACAGAACCCAATGAGAACCTAGTGTGAGTTTCCAGAAAGACATTTACACCATGGCAGTCAGTATCAGGTAAACAAATTAATTATGCTGGTACTGCAAGATTTAATGCACAGAAATATAGGATACTGCTACTATTTTTACAGAAGCAGAAGAAGTTTATCTTTTGTCATTATAAATGTATGCAAGATTTTTCTTACAAAGAAAAAAATAATTGAATGAAAAAAGCAAGAACATGGACTTATTTCCCAATATCAGATGGAATTTTCTCATCTGTGGAAAAATTCAAGCACCAAATTCTTTTCTCCTCACTTACTGCTCCAGCTGATTTCCTCCCACACATCATCAAGTCTATTTATAGATTTCATTAGCCCAGCGTCTCTTTCTTTAACAATGTCAGACTCTTTTCTGAGCTAAATAAAAACAAATGAATATTAATGCTTTCTTCTTTTGTTTGGCTCTTCTAACATAGAGCAACAGCAGATGCAAATTTGTTCACTGTGATTGTAAAGGGCAACATTTTTTTCATGGGCTTTAATAATAGTAATTTCCAAACACAGATTAGGTAAGGTGTGTTTCTTGGTGTACATGTGGAACAGCTCTATATCTGCAAATATGAGATGATCCTAAACAAAAGCTCTTAATATAATATGCACAAAACTGTGATTCTTTTATATACCAGATGTTAAATCTGCAAGGAATCCTGTTGATAGATAACTGGATGGCATCCTAGCTCTTTTCCCATACAAGAAACAAAAAGAAAATCCTCAGATAACACTATGTCATACAATTCCTTAAGGCTTTCTTTCAAAGCAATATGCAAAATATTGCAATGAATCACAGACATAATTTTGCCTTAGTTAAGGCAGGAAAAAAATCCATCAAATGAGTCAATCACTCCCAGAAAGAAAAGCATCTTATTTACAGTTGTATTTTGTGTTGTTCAGTAATTTTCAATTCATTTTATTTACAAATGAAGGGACCCCCCCCCATGTTAATTTATGTAGCATTTTTCATATGATATGGTTTCAAATAATGAAGATAAGTTTTATCATTTGTCATTTTGTAACAAAAGAAGTGGAAAAAAGTTGCTGTGCTCTGAGATATTATATCCAGCCTTCTCAGTGGATCTAAACCTGAGTTAGTAGGTCATTTACAGCACTGGGGAGAAGTGAAAGACAAAGGAGCAGGTTGTAACTCAGTCATGAAGAAAAGGGATTTGTTAAACTTTGTGGTTCACTCTTTTTCATATTTTGATCAAAAGAGAAAAACATTGCTGGACTGAATTGCCCTCCACTTTTCTCCCCAGCCCCATCCTTGAGGACATGCTTGTGTGTTTTATTTTCACCTGATTTATGCCATTCTCCTTTGGAGTCCTCTGCTTCTGCCATCTCCTTTTCAGTTCTGCCACAGCAGCTGCTGCCTGATGTGAGCAGGTATTTCACTGCCACGCTTCAAGCTTAGTGTGACTGCTCACAGCCTGATTTATTCTTTAATGCTTGTCTACCCCAAAGTCATGTTTCTTAAGGAAATGAACTTGATGGTGGGAAAATTCTGCCAACGGATGTAGAAGGCTTGGGTAGGATCAGATCTCAGTTATTAACAGTGGTGTAAATTTGGAAAGGTTATACTGAAGACTTTTCTCTCTAGTGTTGTTTTAAGTATCAGGTGGCATTTGTCATAAATTTATGCCTCAAGTCAGGATACACTTCACTTAAATTTGGATTTCACTTTAGCTAGGCTTAAATGAATTAGGGGCAGCATTAAGCTATAAATATCCATTAACTTGCTAAACAATTAGAGCATTCCAACTTTTTTTTTTTTAATGTAATGCTCAACATTTAGTCCACAGTTCTACCAGCAGATCAGACCATGGGAGCACTTATTAATCCATTCCAGCATGAAGTGCAGAGGCTTAACTCAAGATCTGCACAGATCTACTGCAGGTTTTGGGTTTTGCTGTGGGGGTTTTTTTTTGTCTCATATTACATAATTGCTGAATTTAGATTGAATGACAATTTATTCTGTCATCACTAAGTATATGAAGATAGCTAAAAGAAGAATTTGATTTGGTTCTTATATATGTTCTTGGATTCAGCCTGGAGTTCATACTACTGGCTTCAAATAAGAGATTTTTTTTTTTTTAAATAACCACATTTATGGGCTCCACAAAGTGCTTATTGAGTGACATATTTGGCAGGTTTGAGATTAGTTTTGTTCAGAAAAGCTGAACATTATTTTACACTATTAGATTACTTTAAAAGCATCCTTCTAAGAGAATATGTAGCAAGTTCATTCAGTTATCCTGATTAAAAACATTTGCAGATGTCATTTAAAACTTGTACATAAAAGCCATTTCTTTTCTTACCAGTTCTGTAGCTGGAACTTTCCTTCTCTTCTCCGTACATGTGCACGTTCATGGAAAACTGAAGGTTCTGCAACCGGACTGTGTTTTCTTAACATGTCATGTCCTGTAGCTCCTGCTGAAGCCAGAGCTGATTTCAAGAATATCTGTGTGTAAAAATGATAGTAGCAGACCCTCTGTTATAGCTACTTCACCAAGAAAACTACAATCAAACAAGCTATAACTATTTTACTTATTTAAAATAAGAAGATAATTCTTTCCACCACGTGAGAAACTGATACATTCTTCATCCTTTCTAAATATGCATATTAGCAATGGGATCACAGTGAAAATGGGAAACTGGCCCTTACTACAGGACATGCTTTATTAAAAAATAACTTGCCTTTAATCTGGGATACAGGAATCTGCACCCAAATTTATAATCCCTTCCTCTCCCTTTAGAGGGAGTTAAGGCTAGCCTTAGATATGGACAATATATAAATTTTTTTTTATTGACTTAGGATAGCGAATGGTTCCAGCACTCTGTCTCTCATATTCTTCAATCCTTTCTGTTTCTGCCTGCTCATTTGGAAGTGGTGAGTTCCACCAAAGATATATCACTGTATTCCAGGGATGAATACTTTCCTCTCACATAATTTAACATACAGTAAATCATTCATTTTACTCAGAGAATTTATGCTTGTTTCCTTTAGATTTGATTAAAAACTCAGATCTGAGAAGAAATTTTAAGAACCTTTGTGTAAATACTAATTAAGGATCCTGGTTATTCAGCTATCAGGGTCTTGCCAGAGCTCTAGTTTGCAGCAGACAGGAATCTCAGTGTCAGAATTCTCCTTCTAAAGATTTGAAAATGGTCGAGGCTTCTCCAGCACACCTAATTTCTGGAAGGGTACAGCACTTCTGCATTTGTGAGTCTAAAATTAGAAACAGTAGATTTCAGGGAGATATGTAAATTACTGATTCTGGGAGCTTTCCACCTTTTCAGATTACCTGAGTGTTCAAATACAGAGTGAATAATCAACTTAGTCACCATTTTTGAAAATTTAAGTTGTGCTGTACGTAAGTAGTTGTAATAATAGTTTTTAATTTTTTGTACTTTTACTCCTAGAGGTTGTTAATTGTACTGTCAGATTTTAAAAAGAAATAAATCAGCTTAGCATAAAATAGTCATCTTTCTCCCTGAAATATCTCTGAGTACACTGCTGTCCTGCTTTCTAATTCTAAAATGAATTTGTTAGAAAGGGAAAAGAACACTGGGTAGACACATTTCATTAAATGTCCAATTATATTCATAGCTGGAGCTGTAGTGATTCTTCCCCGATCTTTTAATAGAGACACTGGTCTCCCAATAATTATAATTGCTTGTTAAACTAACCTGATAGTGCAGTGCTAACCTATAAAGAGTTGTTTTAACTCGAGATTCAGGTAGCTCTTTCTAATTCTAGGCACCTATTTTGTTAAGGCTAGTTGAATTATAGAGGTTATTCCACTGTCCTCTAAGAGGAGGCACTTATCATTCACACAAAATCTTGCAAAACAGTAATGCAGCAACATCTCTAGCTGAACTGCCATTTTAGTAATTTGTAAAAAATGTCTTCAAGAACTGAAATCGTGATAAACAACAGAAAACCCATAAAATATGAGCCTTAGAATTGTTTTGGAATATCCTTTATTATCTCTGTGAAAGCTTTTCAGACTATGCTGCCATACAGTCATTAATTTTATTTCCTAAATGTTTTTAGTACTCCTTCTCCCCATTAATTTCAAAACAGTTCAACAAATTCAATTTTCCAATCACTTTGGCTAACCTGAATCTGTATCGTTCAGCAAATTCATCATTTTCTTAAAGAATTTTCTCAACCCCCAATTCAGATGAAGTCCTGACTCTTATGTGTAGGCTGAATGAAGACCTACAGCCATACTTGTACTGAAGTATAGTTAAAAGTAAGTTCAAAAATGACTTGTTCACAAAAGACAAAGAGGCTGCACTGAGTCAAATGAGGTGTAAACAATTCAACAGCTCAAAGTCATTTATCTGGAAAGCTCTACAAAGGCCTTTCTTCTGTGTATGAGCACATCCCATACCTGTAAAATAAGGGAAAACAGGAATGTGTTGAGAAGCTGGTGTTGCCGCAGGGAATGGTGAAATGAGCATCCTGTTTGAGGGAAGATGTGGTTTGCAGGTGGCAAAGAGGAGCTGGAGATCTGCCAGTGTGAATACCAGCATGGCATTCGAGTTAACTCCATCAGCCTTCCAGCCAACTCAAAGTAACACGTGCTGCATGCTAATAAACATCATATGGCTTTCCAGTCTGTGGTGGGAAGGGCCAAATCTGCAATTTTTATAGTATTTTTTGGTATTGAGATGATTTAATTAACAAGATTCAGTGTAAAGGTAGAGCATGGACAAAGGAAAAAAATTCAGAATCCCAGCAGTGTCAGAAGTTAAAGTTTCGGTTGGATGGGGGTGAAGTGGCTCATCAACTTTTGTCAAGAGGAGATTCAGGATAACAAAAATGTCAGCAGAAGGCCCTAGAATGTTTAGATGCATCTCCTGCCATGTCTTCAGACAGCTGGCAACAGGGTAGTAGTGAAATGCAGGAAAAGGTTAAAACAGCTTGTCAGTAAGATGCTGTTTGTGTGAAGGTGTCTTGGTTTTGTTGTTTCTTATTTCAATGCACTGCAGCCAGCAGATTATATAAAATTCCTAAAATAAGATTAAAACTTATGTAATTTTAGCGTGCTATTATGTCTGTCAGCTTCACTTGGTGATGTCAGTAGAGGAGACATAGACGGAGATTTATGTCTAGAGAGGTTTGATTGTGTTTGTCAGTGAGTCTTTTCCCTGTTTGGATTTTAATTTTCTGATTACAATGTGTTGTCTAGTATAAATATTAACTAGATTTTTTGAAAGGTTTATATATTTGCCAGGAGTGTTATCAGTGGGGTCTAGTGTCACAAATGAGTGGTTTAGGTCAATTAAAGCATCATCATCAAAGCTATTAGCAAAAGCAGGTTTAATAGAAATTTGTGAAAATGCAACTTAATGAAGTTTGACAGCACAGTTCACTCTATTACTTACTGCACAGATGAAGCATGCAAAGGAAATCCAGATTAGAATGTGTTTAGAATGATTTACAGAGACAGGGAGCACAACAGGGTGGGGGTGCAGAGGGGTTCAGGATGCAATGAGGTGTGGGAGACCCTCCCATTGGGTCATGAGGTTCAGAATAGTCCCCCTTGCTTTCTGTGTTCCTGGTGGAGCCTAAGTGAGTCTGAGCCCACACTTAGCCTCCAACTTGGTCAACAGTCCACATCAAAAGCATTTAACAGCCCTTAATGACTGATCCAAGAGGATTTACGATAAGCACAGCGGTAACTGCAGACCTGAGCTGGCAATATTCACACTACACTTGCTGTGGAGTGTTTCAGTCAATTCCCACCTGCACACACACCAGCACAGAGAGCTGTATGTGCACAGATACAGATGTACAAAAATACCTGCTAACATTCCCCTCACATTCAGTGCAATGCTTTGGAGGCCTTTGCATTTCTCAGCAGACAAGGGCTGAGCCTTGATCATGGGGGTCACAGCCCCGGCCCTTGGGCATATTTTGGGGTGGCCCTCAAGCATTGCAAAGGTGACAGCTGATGAGCTGAGCTGTCCCACTCGGGGGGATGCTACCACAGCCCCCTGCGACCCCAGAGAGCTCCAAGGGCCTCACTTAGCACCACTTCATATAGGGTTGTGGGATGATTGGCATTAGTCATCAGTCAATGTCCATCCGGGCTGCAATCCAATACAGTAATTATTGGGATTTTCAAAAGCCCAGTAACAATAGTATTGTCCTCCTCGGGCTATGATTCAGGCAAGTAATATTCCAAGGCTGTCCAGGGATGACAGATTATCTCTTGTCCCTTTCTTTGGTTAGGCAGCAGAAGTTCCTGGTGCAGACAGTGTTTCTGATAAGCTCGAGGGGAGTTTAACTGCCCAGGGGCCATTAATCAAGGCCAAGGCCTAACGAGGATTCCTGAGATCATAGAGCAGCCTGAGGGAGGAGGATGGGGGGAATGCACCACCACACCCAATTAGATCAGAAAGGGCACAAAACGAGTATTCAAGATGTAATCACAAGTCTCCTTTACCAATCTCTCTAATTATACATTTTTTAGCTTTCAGAGCTGCAATGTATGATCCAGGTGTACCAGGCCATGTACAGGAAATTAAAGTAGAATCTTATTGTTGGAGGGAATATGTCAATGTAGATTGTATCCGGCAGATACAAAAAACAAGGGACTGATAGTAGGAACATATCAGTCCTTCTGCAGGACCTCATCTGATAGCTATTAATCAGAGAAGGAAACCCTAGTCTGGATTCTTAGGCAGCCTGAATTGAATTGTCTAGACTGGGGTGAACAGAAGGGATTTATATCAACTGAGATCTTGCCCTACGAGTTTGAAAACTCATATTCAATTCTATAACATGTCAGAAAGCCTTCATTTTTTTTTTTTCTGAAAGAATATTCCAGATTCTACTGGCTGTATCTGCAGAAAATTAAGCTTGTCCAAGGTCATCAGCTGCTTTTTAAAAATGTAAAGATCTTAGTTGACTGTACCTTTAGAGGTACACATTTAAGATGCAGTGTGGCTATCTAGCACCTAGCCATGGTCTGTAGCTGTGGAAATATGTTTTTGTAGAAAATTGTAGTAAAATTCAAGAAACAGAAGCACATTTGCTTTAGTTACACTGGAGAAATGTGAATCTTTCAGATCTGAAGCCATAACATGTACAGCACGGGAAGAGCACTCAAAATTCAGGCAAGCAGGATGTGACAAGATGATAGAAACTGACTGGTGAGGTGATCATAAAGCAAGCTCTGCTCGGGACACAGCCAGGTCACAGCTGCAGCAGTCCAGACTTGAATATCTTTGGGCAAGTTGCTCAGAAATTACCCTTACATATAATTGAATAAAACATACTTTCTTTCAACTAGAAAGGCACAAAACAAGTATTCAAGATGTGATCAATTAGAGCAATTCTTCTACGCAGCTCTCTAGGCCTTTCTCTTCAGGAATTATCCTGGAGAAAGGAGACTATACAGAAGCTAAAGCTTTATACTGGTACGCTTTGGAAGGGTTTAGTATTAAAATCCAACAAGCCTTATTTTCCACAGACTCTCCTAATGGTAGTAAAAGGAATCCAGCAGCTGCAGCAGAATTGGACTGTTCCAGAACACATGCCCTATGTTTTTCTAGTAACTTTAATACACTGAGGCATGTCAGTCCAGGAGAAAACTCAGCTTTCTGAAATAAGCCTATTTAGGTCAATGTGTCAAAGAAATTAAATTATTTGCAGTTATTTTTGGTGAAGACCTGTTAAATGAAAAAAAAATTCAAATTGTTGAAATTGAGTAGTGTGTTTATTTGAATCTGAGGTTCTACTGTAATGGAATTTTTTTTACTCATTAAGAAGACAAAAATATGAATGCTGAAAACCATTTTAATTCCACTGTTTGGCTGAGGACATAAACACAGCTGTATGGAAATTTAGTGTGGTGGTTCCCACAGCAACTGTAGTCCCACCATAGAACACACAACAATATTCTTAATTTTCTACTAAAACTGAAAATCTACCATTGTCTAAAAAAAATCTGAGAAATTTCACATGCATAGTGAGAGATATATTTTCGAAGAAACAGCACTGTTGAATTTTGAGCTTCAGCAGCCTTTCATTCCTCATCTGTAATTTCCCATTAAGATAGGATTTTGTACCAATGTATTTCTATAGAACATGACAACAATTCCTTTTACAGGCACTTATTTTTGTAGTATTTCAAATGTGAAGATCAAAGTGATTAATGGATTCCATTTCACTGCAAAAGTACTAAGAGAATACTTCCTTCGATGACTTCTGTAATCAGGTTTAATTAAAATAATTTTTTGCACTCCAGAAAATGAGATTCAGATATTTATTTGAATGTAACTATAGTCATTTAATTAAATCATTAGCAATCACAGAGATGACATTATTAGTTCAAGCTCACTTAGCGTGTATTTTAGCTTGAGGCAAAGCCATGGGCTGAAATCAAGACAGGCACATAATTTTTTTTCCATTTCATTAACATAAAACCTTGTGAATGCAGTGTATTGTTGTTGTAGTCTGAGTTAGAGCAAGCTCTATCAAATTTCACCAAGACTGGAATCCAGTGTGCTGGGCCTCAGAGCTTCCGGAAGGAGAGAGCTCCTGACAGGCACAGCTTGGAGTTTAAGTAGACAATAGAAATCAAGTGTCTAAAGGAGAAGAGGCAGCTGCAACTCCCAAACCTGGTCACAGCATAGCTTCAGATGATCAGGTATAATGCAGGAGCTGATGTGGCCTCCACCAATTCCACAGGAGTTGGGAACCCTCCCTCTTAATTGCAAATCAACAGTTTTACAGCCATTCATTGTTCCTCTGCCTGTATTTTGTTAAACTCAAAGGTTCAGCGTTATTACTAAAGTGAAAAAACTTGAGAGTGAGCATCTGTTAGTATAAAATTGTTGCTTTGTCATCTTGCCTTTATTCTGTGTCCTTATGCCACTGAAATACTCACTGGATTCTTCTGGTATTTCCATTGGTTTTGGTGCAACGAGACATAAAAATCCTGGAGGTGAATTGGATGCAAATGTTGCTTTTAATGAGGAGTAGAAACCTTATTTCCATTAAATGAGCATAAGAGAAAAGAAGAAGAAAATCATTTAGTGAAAGACACTCTAGAGGGACAAAATTGTCTCCAGTAGGGCTTTTCAGAGCTATTGTACAGAGAGTGTTGCCTCACAGTGTCTCAGTTCAGAGCCCCAACCCCAACAAAGGCCACGTGCTCCTGCTGGGCAGTCAAAATCTGCCAAACAAATGGTTGTTAGGGTATAGAAGAGTTCCTAGAGGAGATGCTATTTTTGTATTAACACAGTCCAGTCCTAATTAGTGTTACAAAATGTGCTGTCTTTGAGGTGGGCAAGCAGACAAAGACATCTGAGAGACAAGGATAGGGGCCAGAAGCCAAATTGCAAAGTATTTGTGTGCTAGTGTGGGAATTATACTAAGAGGGTTTTCCTAAAAGCTGGAAAGACCCATAGGGAGAAGTGGGCTACTTGACTGTGGAGGTCTTGGACACGAGTGTAATATACTGACAGCTCCAGTCCTCTCATTTGCAATTTATGAATAGATGAAAAGAGCAACTAAAAACAAAATAAAAGTGCAATTGCCTTTTTCAGTCTTCATTAGCATTCTTTTCTTGAACAGATGGGCCCTCACTAGATATTCTTATGTTTTGTTCTGTTCTGGGCAATATTTTGTTATTTTAATTATTTAATAAACTTAAAGTAATAGAGTATCTGAATTGTCATGAACAAAAGGCTTAGAGCTCTGAGAAAAAACGTCTTGTTCGTGTCAGCTTAAAAATCACCTGAAATTTATGTTGTTTCTGAAACCAAGGCCAACTCTAGAAAAATCTTCACTATAGTTTACTGACCACATCTGTTTTGAGATCATCACCCCCATTTCCTAATCAATTTAATATTCAGGTCATGTTTTCAAAGTGGTTGCTGAGATTTACAGACATGGAACATGTCTGCAAACTCTGCACCATCTGTACTGTCTTCAGGTGCATTGCTGATGTTTTTTATATTTTGCTGTTTGATCTGTAAGAAGGAAGAAAACTCAAGGATTGAGATAAATCAGCAGTAAATTTAAACTCTTTTTTTTCTATCCTGTTTTCTTTTGTTTGGTCTGATTGCAGCTATTTACATGTACATGACATGATGAAAAATTGTTTATTTTGTTATACCAGGTCTAACTTTTAAATAAATAGTTAGAAATTGGAAAAATTCTGGGAAATCAAAACTACATTTGTTAAATTTGGCAAATATTTTCTTTAAGAAAAGGAAATGGGAACGCTAAAATATTAGCCTTAGTGTTTCATTCTGGAGCTGACAAAAGCTTTGATTTTAGCATTTGAGATGTCATTTGAATGTGTGGTTTAAGTAATATCAGTAGGTAAATGAGGCTCTAAATTTAAAAGTAAAACATCTCATTTTGAGTCAAATTAACTGTTTTAACTTCCTTTTATTGGAATCCAAAATAATGTTGACATCTAAAATGTTTAACACTGAAGCAAATTTCTTTCAGAGGTTTTTTTCTTTCAGCTGTCAAGGCAAAAAATAATTTTCTCTCAGAGAGCAGGGAGATGTAATAACCCTAGATTCCTGCTGGAAGGCAGGATGAGAAGTAAAAAATGTGCCAGTACCTGGGTAAAAAGCTATCTGTGGCTGAAAGACTGCAGCATCTTCTTTTGCTTTGTTTTGCTTAAAGGCATTTGTGATTTATTTCAGCGTTCCAGAGTCCAAAGAGTGTAATGTAATATTTAAATCCCTGTTCTACTTCTCTTCAAGCTTGATTTGAAATATGTATTTGTACGGAGGCCTTAGGCTTGCAAGAGGAAAACAACAACAGGGAATCCAAGGTGTCCCTTGGCCACCCGAGGACGGGTCTTTGGGATCTTTGAACTGTCTGGGTCCTGAGGGAGAACACCTCACTCCAGTGGAGCTCATTGTGCAGTGATTGAGATTACACTGATCCTGCCTGGGACAGAGAAGGGATTTGGTGCCAGACAAAGGAGCATCTGTTGATCTTTTTGAACCTGGAGAGAGCCTGCTGCAATAAGTTCTCATCCAGCATCCTGTAAATGCACACAAAGCTGGATATACATGGAGGGAGTGTAGCTTAACTCATTGCCAACTTTTTTTCTTTTTTCTCTACACACAAAGTAATTCCACTCACAGGAACGCAGGCAAGGGGAAGAGAGCCCTAGGTTTGGCTCAGGAAACTTGAACTCCAGAAGTAAAAACTTGTCCCATGTGTAAGGCAAAGCTCTTCTGTGTCTCAGGCTGTACTTTAGCAGTTGTGAAAGTAACTCCAGAGGTATTACTGTGCACTGCAGAGCGCTTGGCACATCTCAGCAGTGGGTGTCCCGAGGCAGGTATTGCTGTTGCTGGGAGCAAGCTGCTGGGGTAAATGGAGTGAACTGCTCCAACTCCGAGTGATTACAGAACCTAAGAGTGAAATGTGGTTCACTGCTTTTCACTGCCTTCCTCCTACCTGGTATTTTAATGCCAAATATCTGGCTTATGTTTCTGGAAGCTCCCTTCTGACTCACACTGTTGTGAATCCGACCCTTCTCTTCCCTTTTCTGCCTGCCAATGTGTAGGACTTCCTCTGGAGCTACAGCCCCATGTCTCTCTGAGAGGCCTGTGGCCAGCATGGTCCCCCAGACAAGGCTGTCTTCCTTGTAACATTAATTTCATGTATTTATAAACACAGAGAATGCAAGTTTCTCAAGGATCTATGTAGGTACTGAGGAGCCTTTGAGGAATTACCGTTGTCTCTACTGGCCACAAATTTGTTCTCAGCATGATGCTATGGGAGGGCTGTTTAAATTCTGGATGAAAGGTCTTTTCTGCTGGAAATCTGGTATTGGCTGCCAATAAATAAGACAGAAATTAGGAATTCCCAGACTGTTCCTACCGTATTACAAATCTGGCCTCTTCAGCTATATTCTTGGCATTCTTCCTTACCATAAAAAGTGTGTGAACATCTTGTCATACTCACTATACCAGGACTTTGAGAAACATACTGGAATATTCATCAAGGGAAACGATGTAATTTGAAAATATGCACATCTTGAAGAAAGCATTTATTTTTGAAAGAGATGGAATAAAGTTATTTCATCTCTTCTAGTCAGTTTATTAATATTTTCACTTTTTGCCTTTCATAATGAAAGAGAGTGGGTTTTCTTAGCTTAACGTTGTATTCAAATTACCCTGTAGATTGGGGACAGTTTTATTCTTAGTTTGAAATGTTGTGTAGGGAGCATTCACAATGAAATCATGTTAAGTATAGCTTTGTTAAAGACTTACATAAAATAAAAGAGAAGCTAGCTGATCCTTCTCTGTCTACCTTAAATCCAGAAAAATAATGCAGATACTGCTATGGTAACCAGAACTGAGTATTGTACCAAGACTAAATTTATACTGCTCTTGTTTCTTTACCTTGTTTGTGGCTTTGAGTTTCAAGACTGTAAATCTTTCAGCTGAGGACCTCAGAGCCAGGCCAACCCTTTGGTTTTAAAAAAAATTTAAATACTGTAAAAATTTTTCATGGAAGTGAAACTGATTCCTTTAACATGTTTTTTTGAAATGAGCTTTTCTGCCTTGGTTTTCCTGCTCACAACTTTCTCTTTCTTCATAGTCCTCTTTGGCTCAGTGAATATTTAATTATCTACCCAAAATGAAACAGTTCCAGCAGGAGAGAGGCAGACTCTATGAAGTCTACTGTTAATATTATAGCTTCCTTTTACAAAAATATGAGGAACTTAAAATTCTGGTAACCAGATGTGCTTGAGCATGACTCACAAAGGTCTGATATTGCCCTCTCAAATGCATTTTCTGTCCCTGCCAGCTTTCACCACTAAAAACTTTCCACAGAGGACAGTAGTTTTTGCTCCTGTTCCTATATGGAAATGAACCATTTAATCTGACCTTGAATTTAATTGTGTTATGCTGCCAACTGCCACACCATGGATACAAGACCCTCTGTATGGTAAGAGAAATTGTGTGAATTGATGCTCAGGGCACTGACACAAATAGAAAGGGATACGAACCTTTCTTTCCTGTGTTACTCCCCACTAGGATATTGCTTCAAGGTGAAAATTCTAGCTTTGGAGAGCTTGCGTTTTCCGGGGGAAAGAAGAAAATCACGCAAAAATCAGAAACAGAAATTACACATTAGTTCTTGTAGAAGTTAGCATAGGAGGCCTAATGAAAGTATTTTCTGGATTTAAAAGAGAGTGGTTATATATTTCCCTCAAGGTATATTTGCTTGCTAGGTCACTTTTGTGGGTGGAAGCTTCTCCTTATTGGTGGTTTTCAGGCAACAACTGTTCCAAACCTCTTTGGACATGAGTATTTACCTTTTGCTATAGAAACTAATGAAGCTTCCAGAGAGATATGTTATTTTGGAGGGGTTTTATATTCTCTACTCTGACTGTCCAGGCTCTTTTCCAACTCTTGTTATGCACAATTGAAATAACTCCAGGTGGAGGATAGTAGTACATCTCCTACTGTCTAAATGTAGTTGCCTTATTTAAAGGGTTTGTACCTCGTGTTCCTCGTGTTGCCTCAGCATTTAATAAGCACAGAGTGTCTCCTGGCCAGTGTTGTCCTCTGCCAAATGCATAACTAGAAAACAGAAGAGTATTAACTTCAGATTCTTCACTTCCTCCCACGAGGATCCAACTTGAGCAACTGAGGTAGGTCTGTGCAAAGACACTGCAGTTCTGGGCCTCCTGGTGCTCCACAGAACAGCCCCCATTCAGTCCCACAGCATGCAGGAGGGGAATGCACCAGCCCCCTGACCATTTTGGTGGCCATCCACAGAGCTCACTTTATCTCATCAATGTCTTCAGTTTGCTGTGATGGCACCCCAAAGAGGCAGCCAGCTGCAGGTATGGAGTGTAGCTAACTGTGGTGTGTGTGCCCTCTGTGCTACAGCACAAATGTGCACTAATATTGACATTGGGAACTGAGCTCTGGCTCTGGCAGCTGCTCCCTCGGGTGGTTGGAAGAAGGGCAGCCCCCAGCTCTGCCTTCACTCCTTTGGTGTGCTCTGGTCCCAGGCTCTGGCAGGAGTGGACAATACTGGCAGTGGACAGGTATAATCCATCTGCTCCCTAGAGGAACTCGAATCTTTCTGTATTTTCCCTGCTTTCAGGCAAGTGTCAGTGCTGTAACACTGCTGTGTAAACTCCTGAATAACACAGTACATGGCTTCTCTGGACACCACTTGTTTATTAGGACAGGGGATCCACCAAGATTCCTATAAATGAAGTTAGCCAGAGTCTCCATAGCTTGATAGTACAGAAGCACAAGTCACTAAGTCTTGAATATTACCCCTGCAACTGGAATAACTGGCTACTGGCTTCACTGGTAGCACAACATCACAGAAATGGTGGGTTTAGTGTAGGGTATGATGCAGACAAAGAAGAAATTGTGAAAAGGAAGATGCTGTTATCAGCATGGTTATGTTACCAGCATGGTTATGCTTATTTTTTCAGGTAGCCTGCTGGTCAGCTAAAAATAGAATGAGCAGTGGAAATTTTATCACCTGAAATTTCATTGTGTAGAGAAGTATTCTTTGACCAGTTGCACAGGGCCATTTCTGGCAATGGCATTGCTTTCAGTTTTCAAGAAATCTCTGTTACTCATTGAAGTGTGATACTTTGGAAAGGGAGTAACTCGATACCTTTAGAGGAAGGGTAACATTCTCCAAGTATTCCTGTTGTGGAATACAAATGAAGGTTTACAGCTGGTCATTCAGTAAAGCTTATTAGAGTGAGCTTCATTAGCTCTTTTGTATGATTTTGCTAAAGGCTAAGCAGCATTCTTTATGTCTTTGTTACTTTTTGCACATGCTTGTTTGTAGGCTAAATATAGGAACCTAGAGAGATGGAACTGGTTACAGAAGACACAGCTGTGGAGTTATTATTTACGATCAAATTAGAGAAAAAGAACAATTGAAGGGAACAGAGACCCCACTAATAACTGCTGGGAGCCTTGATTGAAGTACTCTTTTCTTATATCCAAATGTATCATCAAGAGACAAACAATTCTGTATGGTGGCTTTATTATTGGAGTACTAGATTGTGTTGTTTTTTCTTTGCCAAAATTTACTTTTTGTACAACTACTGTCTCATATTAATCTGTTGCTTTTATTTTTCTTCTTTTCTTTCTCCCATAAATTTCTGGGTTTCCCAGTGGTAGTCTATGGAGGAAAGCATCTAAAGGCAGCATTCCCCTTCCTGAATCCAAACCAAACTGCAGAGCTGGTACCACAGAAATGAAACATCCTTTTCCCAAATCAGTGATGTCAATCCATCATGTCACTGGCTGATGACGAGGCTCCAAGACCAACATTGGCATCCTAAGAAAGCACAAGCTCTGGCTGTATGATAGCTTAAAGCCCACCTTCTCATGGTTCAAGTCTGTTCAGCAGAATTCTCCCATATATCTCCCAACATATCGCTGAGTTGGCTTCAGGCACATTTTGTGACATTTTGTGTCAGCAGTGTCCTGTGCTGCTCCTGTCCTTTTAACACCCTCGTCCCAGGTTGTACTTAACACTCTGCTGCAACCTACTGATGCTCCGAGGAACTACAGATTGGGCAATCCCTCCTCAGCCCCACCCAAGCAGAAGGTTTAAAATAATTTAAACAGTCCATTTTCAGCACTCGTGGCATCATTGTTTGGAGGGGAATGCTCTTCTATTTTGGCGTTTCTATATTGGAAAGTTTCCTGTAATGCAAACTTAAAATGAGTTACTGGTTCTGAAAATGGCTGTCAAGTTTGATGAGCACAGCAGGATGAACAGATTGTAGAGTCACTAACATGAGGAATCATTTCCTTCTCACTGTTACATTTCTTCTAGAGCTTCAGTAATTTGTCTGAATTTATGCAGAAGGATTAATGGAATCGGCTTTGATAACAGTTAGCGAGAGCTCACTCGCTGTGCAGGAGCAACTTGCTCTATTAAGCTACTGAGAATGATAGTACGTATAGAAGGTAGCAGAGTTTTCCTCTAAGGTCCCTCAATACCAAGGTGCTGGGATTTTTCCTTGTTCTAGCATGACAATTACTATGTGCTCTGTTAGTGTTTTGTCTTCATAAGCTGTGCAGAGATAATCTGGAATTCTCAAAGGCACATAGTAGCTGCTAAGTCTTGTTAATTTTAGCACAAATGGGGAGCCCAGGGCTGAGCTGGCATGAGAGAAAAGAAGATAATTGTTCTGGTTGTACAGCTGAAATGTTGGTTGCTTAAGAATGCACTGGTGTTAGGATAAGGCTAACAAGCTGGATGTCTGTCTACCACAGATACCTCTACAAAGATCACAGGTAGATGAGGAAATATCCAAATTCAACCCTCAAATTGTACTATCTGCACTGATAGGTGATGATGGGAGATGGAGCTTATGATTATAAGAAAAATGTGCAGAAAGAAGGATGGAATAAATAAGTGGAAAAGGTAACTATGGACATGCCAGTAGCTGTACTTTATGGTGTGCTTTGGCATGACCAGAGCAGCAGTGCTCTGTGTCTTTCTTTGCAAACTGTCTGCACATGGCCCCTGACTGGAGTCCATCCTGAGCCAAGGCTCTCCCCAGCAGAGAGAGAAGCAGTTGGTGAGGGCAGGTCTGGAGCAGTGGTTGTTAGCAGGTTGTGGGCTGTGGATTATGGCCGTGCTCAGAAAGACCTTGGGACCACACCTGGCTCAGGGGGAGAGGCAGGGTCTGGCAGCAAGCAGTGACTCACGGATGGCGTTTCTGCAAATCTCATGGAATGCTAGTCTGCATCACCATGCTGGTCACCTCCTTGCTGCTGGAGGGTGATCACCTGTTCTGAGGAACAGCCTAGAACACCAGTTACTGTTCAAAATTAAATCAGTGGTAGTCAAAGAACCAGGGGAGGCTCACAGTCTCCCAGAAGCTGTCCCAGTATACTTCTTCAGGATTTTTAGCATTTAAAACAGTTCCCAAATTAGATTATGAAAATTATTGAAGAGGATGTCATGCTTTCTATTCCAGTGTATTTGAAGAGGAGCTGAGGGGAAAAAAAATAGCATAAAAAAGCCTGGAAAGAGTTGCTCTCATGTTCTGACTTCACCAGCCTACTGAGCCACCTTCAGGTTCAAGCCTCAGACCTCAAGAGGGAGCTCATAAGTTCTCTACTGGCTTACTTTGTCTTTCACATTTGAACTAAAAATATTTCTCATTTTAGGGCCACAGAGACCACTAATTTTAATGTAGCTCTTTTCCCCATGTCTAATTTTCATGTGTTAAATCCACCACAGTTCTATTGAGTAAAGCCTGCCATTGTGTGAAGAGCTTTGGAATAGCAGAGCCCGATCTGGAGCTGATTTATGTTCCTACACACTTAGAATTAGTCAGAGAATGAGAACATGCTTTTGTAGATCTTAGATATCAGAAAAGAAACAAGGAAGGAGCATTTTGAGGTTTAGTCTGAAAGGACAGTTCAGCAGACAGGGGACACGGGCGCTTCCTTCCAGTGGTCCTTACCTGCACTAACTTTCCCTATTGGATGTGTCAGAGATGAGGGTGCTCAGCACTTCGTACACCTCATGGTCCCACCTCACCATCTCAAGAGCTAGTGCTGGCACCCTGTGCCTTACCAGTCAGCTGGCATGGGTCAGAGCTTGCTGCCAGCCCAGCACTGACTTCCCAGGGAGAGCCTGATGTGATATTGCTATGAAGGGGTGTTTGGCTCAGCCCACACACTGACCCCACTCAAGATACATCACGCAACCTCATTCCATTTCTGTAGACTGCCTTCAAGGAGCCAAAGCCAGCAGCCTGTACCTGTCTGAGGGGTTGTATTAAGAAGCCTGTCTGGCACTGTGTTAAGTGTGGAAAGCAGTTAAATTGTACAGAAACACAAAGGAAGGGGTTCATGGACCCTGTGCTCCAAGGGGAGAGCTCATGTAACTATAGCTGCAGAATTGCTGTGGGTCTGGAAGGCAGCCAAGGGGTGGCAGGACATGCTTCAATTGTCCTGTTCTTCCCACAGTACTTCCATGCCCTGCCACCTGCTTCTCTCTGAGCCTGAGCTGTTCTCTGCGAGTTTTGGTTCCAATAAACAAACCAGAGCAAACAAGTTATTCCCCTATTCGGACCTCCAGGTGTCTGTTCTGCACAGAATGGTCTGGGGGATGAAAAGCTCCTGAAGAGAAACAATCTGGGAGCAGAAGTTCGTTAGTCTGTGGATGGCTTGGGTAAGGACAACTAAGAGAGAGAGAGTTATGAAGTACTGTATTAGTTCTGGGGAGTGGGAACCTCTCCATGATATTCTCTAAAGGAAAGATGATGCTTTAATTTAACACTGGCAGAAGAAGATGGATTATCTGAATACTTGGAGGAAATTGTGTGAGGAGATGAGTTAAGAGCTATTAATCAACAAGGACTGCTAAATTGAAACAAATGCAATCCAATATACTTCAGACTGTCCTGGGTACCAGAACACTTACACAGATTGGGATCACAAGAAAATAATTTATGCTGGAGAAGTTTCAACCCAGGAGGAAATTATAAGCATATGTTTTGGGGCAGCTGTAACCTAGAGCATTGTGGAATATGATTCTTAGTAATTAATATTGCAAAAGCAAGGACACCAGCATCTGAAGTGCTACCTTTAGTATATTAGCAAATTACTCTTAGTAATAGGAGTACTCCTAGATAGCAGAGGCGTTTGAGGCTTATGCTGGCAAATTAGTTATTGGATCAGCGAGAGTGTCCTGCTGATTAGACAAAATGGCTGAATAGAAATAGAATAGACAATGCATTATATAGACGGAAAATACATTAGAAGAATGTTAAACATATGGAAAGCATTTTAAGACTCTGAAGGAGGAGAATGGCTGGATCAGATCTGAAGTAAGAAATGTACTCTGTGAGACACAGGGGTTTTGAAGCTAAAGAGAAAGCTTAAAAAGCGTGGTTTATGCTTTTGTTCTTCCTTTCTTCACTTCCTTATAAAATACCCACTCTCATGGGAACCTTCAGGTCAAGCCAGGCACAGAGCAATGCCAGCCCACAGTTGCAGTGTCTCTCCCTTCCCATTTCTGAAGCAGTAGTACTTCTCTTTCCCTTCCTGTGCCACCCTGCCCCCAGCTAAGCTTTCCCAGTCAGTGTCATTTGCATGTTTTGCTAGCACAATTATACAGTGCTTCGACTTCTACTGAAGAGCTGAGAGAGGGATAGAACTGAAGTTTAGAAGTAAGTAGAACTTTAAGTCTACTTACAAAGTCTGTGACACAAAAGAATGCCTACAAATGGTTCATGGGAGGCAAAGATGTCCTGAAAATGCAGAGCTTGTGGGTCGACTGTTGGTAATGGCTTACACCTTCCTTAAGGACATTCAGAAAATCTGGCACAGAAGATGACGTGTGCATTTTTCTAGGCCACTGACTCTAGATGGGTGTTCTAACGTTTGTCTTTCTGAAAAAGCAGTTGTGATACTGCAGACCATTATTTCTTTCCCATTTTATCTCTTGAAAACAGCATGTCAAGTCGTTTAAAATCTCTGTCTGTTTGGGGGCTGCTCTGAGCTGGTTGGCTTCCCTGGAGAGTCTCCTAACCATCAGCTGTGTCTGAACACTGCAGCAATTTAAAACTGGATTTGCCACCCAGCATGAAGCCAGGTGGAGCTTGGGTGATTTAGGTGCAAAGCTGTGATCCTGCAAACCCCAGCAAACTGCTGCTACAGCATCTGAGCAACATAATTTGGTAATGGGTCTAATAATAAATTGCTCAGAGCACATGGAGTGCATAGGATGAGGCTCAGTTGTGGCTGTTTGTTTCAATACATGTTTCTTAAGCAAAAGGTGTTCAGGAATTCCTTGTCCTAAATTGTTCTCTTTAAACCATTTTGCCTTTTGGTATTTTGAATTTCAGCTGATTGTGTAGAAAATAGTGGATTGGAAAAGTTTTTCCCCCTTTTTTGAGAGATTTCACAGCCGTGTTTCCCATGCCTTTGGCTGTACTGTCAGCAGCAGGAACTCCTCTGTGTCTGGCTGAGGCAGTACCTTTGTACAACACCAATTCAGCTCTCTGGAAAGACACAAAGACAACATGCACCAAAAAGAAGTGAACATATCCTTGCATTTTGGCATTATGCAAGAATGCTGAAGTATTGGATGTCAAATAGCACAGCTACGTTTTAACTGGATTTCTGATCTAGTCCAAAGTAATTCACTATTGTTTTTGCAATAAAAATCCATGCCAAGGCTGAAATCCCTAACCAAGTTTCGTGCCTTCAAGTTTTCCCTTAATATCTGAAAGCACTGTATTCTGATACTGACCATTTTGGAAAGTAATTTCCTGCTTCTTTTTTCATATACATCTGTGTTAAGAGGAGATGCCCCACTGAAGAATGAAATGCATTTCTTTTTCACCTTGTTAACGTTATTTTCTGACTTAAATGCTGGTGTTCTGTTGCATGAGTGTGCATGTGACATTTGTGTTTATGTCTATGTAGCTTCAGAACTTCAGAGAAAGTCTGAAAACATCAGATGAAAAGCTGAGAAGGCAATTTGTTATATCCATAGGTTGGGCAAACAAGTTTAAATATAATAATAAAAAAATATGGAGGGTTAAATATAGACTAAACATAGTCAAATGTAAGTAAGCAAAGACTGGAAGGAAGTTGGCTACTGTACTAATACCTGGTATTTCATATAAAACTAGACATGTCACAGTCTGACCAGGAAGATGGTATCAACAGGACTAATTTACCCAATGATATGCTGAGTTTAATGAAAAATAAAGAATTGCAGAACATTCCAAATTCTAATCGCTCTGACTTTTTCCTTCTGGTTTTAAACAGAAGAGTTGTAAAATTTTAGAATGTATGATACTTCTCTTTGAAAAGCTTGCACTGGGAAGAGCTCTTAAACTTTTATTTATTTATATACTGATTTTATTTTATTTGTGTGCTACTTTAATCTCCAATGTTCGTGTCACCTGCAGGACAGCTCTTGAATGGTGCTGTCCTATATACACACAAAGACAATGTGTGTGGGAGGAGGTTATATCTTTACACTCTGACTTAAAATCCCTGATCTCCCAGAAGTCACGAAGACGAATAGCTAAATGTTGCAGCACTGCAACATTCTAGGTAATTGTTTTAGTGCCACAACACATGTATAAACACTGATCTCTACCTCTGCACACTGGGTGCAGTGTTCTGACACAGTAACAGTGCAGGTAAATAGAATCATATGGGAAAATCTTTGGGAAACAGACCCCATTCTCTTGGTGGTGCAGTGCAGGATCTCATACCTGCATTTAAATTCCATATTTGATATCGTTCCATCGTAATTCTGAATTCTCTGTTGTTAATAGAAGTTGTCTTACTGCAGACCTTTTGTTGTCCTATTGCACTCATCTCTCAACGGAATCTTTTTTCTTTTATATATCTTGGAAATATTCAATCAGCATGTTAAGTCCCACTGTTTTCCAGACACATAAATATAAAATCTCTAAAAATCTAAATAACTGTGGACTTGAAGCATCATTATGACCAGTGTTTTAGCTCTCGAGTGACTGGGCTGTGCTATTCCCACTCATGGACAAATACCGTGCTAGCTACAAACTGGAAAAAAGTGCATGCAGTGCTCTCAGTAGGTGACAATGCTTCATGTTCCTTGTAAAATAGAAAGACTTTGACCTTGACAATAACATACTTGTATTGTTTGTTCCTTGATTTTATTCCTTAAAAGAGTTCTACAGAAGTTGTTTTGTCTGTTGCTGTATCTCCTTATTTAGCTCCTTGGGATAGGTACATCACTGATTAGATGTTTCTGACCATTTTACTGCTTTGAACCTGTGCCTAGCTCTCTTCTCCCCACCAGGCCTCTGCTTCCACTCTGGATCTTTACCCTGTATTTTCACTCAGCAAACGACAAAATGCAGCATTAGCGTAAAAAATGTCACTGACCTACTATGGGATTCAACACCATTTGAAGTTGAAATGCCTGACTGCTACTTCCTTAAAAAATTGAAATTCAGAAGACTTTGACTCTGCTAGTCTCCTGCTTCTATCTAAACTTGTACCAGTGCCCCAAGTCATCACATTTTGGCTTCTTGAAATGCCCCACAGTGTCTCACTTTAGTAAGTATTAAGTACCAGTGCACAAAAGTAACACTTAGTCCCTTTTAGGATTCACAGTCTGCGTCTTTTTGACTTACTCATCTGCAGAGCACAGTCTGATACTTTCCAGGTCTGCCTGACAAATTGGGGCAGGGTTCTTGTGGAGAACATCCCTCACCAGTGAAAAAAAATAGCATGCAAGCCTTATCCAGCAACTCCATGGCTAGGGCACGCATCTGAAATGCTGGAAATCCCAGATCAGCTTTCTATTTAGGTGAGTTAATCTGAATCCCTCTCTCCCAGGATAAAGCCCTGATCAACATCTATGGGGTTGAGATATTCAGCCTACAGACCAGAGTGTCTGCAGTGCAGAAGGACATCACAGACACTCTACAGCACCTTTCCGGTTTTCCTGAGGATTCTTCAGTCCCTTATTACTGTGTGACCTTGTGTCTGTCACTTAAAAGCAGTGGGGTGCTGGAGCTATACTTGGCCATGGTCACAGGCTGGTCAGAGAACACGAGAAAGCTGGAAGTAAATGGCCTCACATCTCTCTATTTCCCTGCTGCAATAAAAAGCTGGAATACTGTTGCCTTTTAGGTGTGTGCAGCAATCAAATAAGGATTGAGACAGAGAGGGCATGAAAAACTGGAGGTACTGACAATTACCCAGAAGAGGAGAGGCATATAAATCTGGGGGGGCGGGGCATTGCATCTTCTTTATTCTCTGTGCACTGTGTAGCCCAAATTGCCTTAGCAATAGACATGTCAAAGCATTTGCATCCAGGCAGTGAAATTTTCTTCTTTGACAGACCAGCTGACCTTCCAGAGCAGGGTTGTGCTATATCAGATACGTGGCACACTGAGAACACATTCTCACATGACATCCTCATAAACAGACCAAGGCAGCAGAATCTAGATGAAATCATCATTAGCTGAGTACACGACCAGCTGAAAACCGTCCAAAGGTCAGGTGTCAATTGGTTTGCTAAAATATAAGCAGATTTCAAGAGAAAGCTGTCTTCATTTTAACTGTAATTAATCTCTTCACTACTGACATAAAAGTAGAACAAAGATGGTCTATTAACATTTGTAGATGAAGCTGTGCAGAGAAGGGTTGCAGTGCTTTGATGTAGAAAACCAGAATATTCAGACATTTAATAAATGGTCTGAAATTCACTACTTGACATTCAGTCCAGGTCCAAAACATTGCATTTCAGAGAAATTGGGTGCTCAAATATGAAACAGGAGAGTAACCAGCCAAGCAGCAGAAAGATGCAGGAGTGTCTGACACCACGACTGGAGCACCAAGATGGTATGTTACTGTAAAGGCAGATCTCTTAGTGATGAGAAAAACTGGAGAGTTTAGTCCAGAAAGAAAAGAAGGCAGAGGGTATGTGGAGGGAAGAGACATAACACCAAGCCTTGGAGATATCCTTGGCCCTGCCTCCAAAAAAAGATGTAAACTCTTATGACCCCTAAGACCTTACATGTCTTTTCCACATAAAGGCTTCCTTACCTAATCTGAGGCAAATTGAGGTAAAACGATAGAATGTAAAATGGAATAAATAACAACAAGTGAATTGGGCTTTTAGGATTAATGGATTAATAATATTCTTTCTTGTTTAATCATCTAATTGTATCTTTCACCATAGGTGGGAAACCATTTACAGGGACAGAGCTTATCTCCCACCAGTGACTAATCAGCTGGCAGAAACTCAAGTGTCACCCCCCAAGTGAAATCTGGGTAGGGATAGAGCTCTAAAGAGGGACTTTACACTGTGTGTCTATGAGGAGGGAATGAGTGTAATATCCCCATTTTTGTTTATGGCATGTGCTGTGTCTGATTTGCATGCATCATTCCACTTTTGTGTAAATGTAATGCGATGAGAAAGTGGGCCTAGAAGTTTTAAACTGTTGGGGTCCACAAAAAACAACATTTAAGGACACAGTCAGGGATTCCCTGCATGTTAAACTGGGAATTCAGGGAACTATAATTATTGATGTGCCATTAGTCATAAATAAATATTAAATAGTCATAAAAGCAATCCTGATGTTAGCCCCTGATGTTTTTGTTATTATCCCTCAAAGGAGCTATTAATTATCAGAGATCTTCTGGCTGAGCAGACAAGAAATGTCTTATTCCAAACTTGAAGAGATGGACTTAAGGATGATGAAACAGCTAGAAAACAGAGCAGTAGTCTAATTGTGATGAGCCCAGAGGTGCAGCCAAAGTCACCTGGACAGTTTATCACGTAGGCAGATGCTGATGCTAGAGACTGATTTTTAGATTTTGATATCTGGCTACTGAGCCCACTGCTCTAGGAGAAATACACGCACAGTAAATGCCTTTGTGAGTGTGCAGTATCAAGTCCTAGGCAGTGCACTAATGCAGCCTGCATACTTGTATTTTCTGATGTTTTCAGTTCTCTTTTAGGTGTTACATATTGCAAGTTGCATATTTTTTCAGCTTTCTGAACGTAGTCTTCTTTGAAGAACCATTGTTTATGAAAATGGCACCTTCTCTGATCTCTACCTGCTGCTTGCAGTGCCAAAGCATTTCCAATTTTCCTGTCCCACCAACTCTCCAAATGTGGGTAGAGGAATTTCTGTTTGCTTGTCTCTGATCTACCCAGTAGTCATTCCCAGTAGTTTGTTGCCTTATAAACAAATGAGAGACAGTGGGTCTGTAATGGAACCACATTTGGGCCTGGATGCTATGGGGACCTGTCACATAATGGTAGCAGTAAGTAAGTTTAAAAAACCAGGTGGTTTACTATCATGGCATGTTGAAGGCAAAAACTGGACCGAGAACATTCTACATGACTGTTTCCACTGCAGGAGGTAACAGGGGAGGCCTTCTTTTGAACTTAATTTCCTGCATCGGGGGAAATGAGCGGCTCTGTGTTCCACTGCACAGATGGTAAAGTAAAAGGTATCATAGAGATAAAAGAGGTGGTAACTACTGTAAAAATCTTCTCTTAAATGTAATGTATGCATCTTTCCCCTCTACCACATTAATTAATCTGTGGAAGTTAAGTGAGAATACGTGTGTACACTTCAGGAGAGAGTTTGTCCCTCATGTTAAAGATGGACTTCAGCAGTAAGTTAGTTGGAATCTTCTTATGCAGGGGAGAATGTCAGAGTCCAGTAAAATTAGTGGATTTAGTCCCATGAACTTTAATGAGATTCAGTCAGTCTCAATAACATGATGTATCATTACTATCAAGTAAAATCAACAATCTGATAAGAGCTTCAGAGTACAGTTGCAAGCCAGTTTTCAACACTCTTCTCTAGTTACATTAAGCATATAGAGTTACCCTAAACAGAGTAACTTATTATTCCATCTTGCTGAATGTGTTTATTTATGAGTACAGAAAAAGGAGAGATATCTTGGCACCTGTCATTGTTACAGCCAGAGAGGCAGAATTACTTTACATTGACTGATGCTGGCAGAAGTTCCTGTTCAGATTTTCGGTTGGTCTCCATGGGTAGTTCTCTCCATACGATATGTAGCTATGGTGCCCATCTGCGCTCTCATTTTATAACAAATCACTTTCTAATATTATTAGTATTTTTGTACTCTGATACTGTATTAGAACGTCTATTTATAGATGTTGTGATACACTCCAAAGATTCAAGAAATCCGTCAGAAAAAAGACATTTGATTCTCCAGTGTAGAATATGCTCACATAACCTGCTGCTTTCATTTTCATTGTAACATGAGCTACAATCTGAGCTTGACCTCAAATTGGCCTGGTTGCTGAACAGGTGAAGAGGATTTTTGTTTCAAATACAATAATTTTTTGTGTCTAAATTTAAATTAAAAGTAAACCTATTGCCATTTTAGTATTGCTGTTTGTAAATATCAAGTGATTGCTCGAGGGCATACAAACTTTATGTGGTGCAAGCAAATTGGACCCTGCAGCAGCTCTTATAGTCACAGGAACAAGATTAAAATCTGATTTTCACTTACATAAATTGATTACAATCAGCTGCTAGGCAAAGAGTTGATACTTCAGCGATGACATTTTCCTCTCTTTCTCCTGCCAATGCATCTGTGTGACCTGTTGAGGGTTCTTAGTATTTTACCTGTTTGTGACTGAATAGGACAGAGGGAAGATAGTTTGACCATCTCCTTTTTCTTATTCCTCAGGTTCCCCTGTAAGTGAAGAAGGAAGCAGCAAATTTTAGCAAAACTAAAACTCTAGAAAGTAAATTTCAGAATGCCTGTTTACATTTTTTTTCTGACACATGTTTATGGTGTAGCACTTTGTTCAACCCTTCTGACTCAGAAGCGGGAGTGGGCCCAAGAGTCTTCTAACTTGGAAAATTCAGGTCTCTGGATGTTTTACAGAGAGCCAGATTACATCAATCTGAGTGTTTTCCACAACGAAATCAGCTCTGGCAATAGTGTTCTTGCAGTGTCCAGAGATTTCAGAGGGGTTGTAGGAGACATCTTAAACCTTTCTGCATTTTGGTGGCAATGTGAGTGAGGAGATTTGGTCCCACTGTGAGCGTTTGTGCACGTAGTGAAACCAAAAGTGATTTCAGTCACTTTGTGTGAGAGTCGAGAGTAGAAATAGAGAACAAAACTTACCCCAAAGCCACGTGATGTGACCACTTTTCCACTTCAAGGGGCAGGCTTTAAGAGCCAGCATGTGAGTGTTTGTGGTAGAGACAAGATTGCACAGAGCTGCTGCTGTGGCTCCTACTCACTTTTCCAGCACAGCAGTAGAGCAAGAGTCTAATGGGGAGCAAAGGAAAGGTCTCTGCTTTTCCTGTGACATTTGAGGACAACTCCTCCCCCTGTGCAGGCAGGGTGGTGGGAGGAAGGCAAAGATAAGGGCAGAGGCCAGTCACTGAAGTTCCTGGCTGTATTTAGGGATGTACAAGCTGGTGGATGCACTCCCTGATCAATCTCTTCCACAAGCTGAGTGCTCTCACTACGAACTCCAGCATCTACTCTTGCTTCCCCCCCCGCCCCCCCCTCAAATGGAGCAAGAAACAAAAAAAAGTTCTTTTCTCCCAAAGGAAAGTACTGAATCATGTCCAGTACATTTATCCTTTTCACTCCCATTCGTCTGTGCAGAATTTCCAGTCTCCAGCAGCAGTTCCCACCCTGGCAGCACTACATTGCTATAGGCATGCTTCTGCACCCCAACAAACCACCACCAGAAAGGGGCAGTAGGAGGTTCAGCCTTCACTTCCTCTTCCTACTGCTTTAAATTGGACCTGTACTCCATTAAAACCTGTGTCTACCTTTATAACAATGACTGAAATATATACCAGGCTTTCTGCCTTACCTCTGTTGCCTGCTTTGTTCTTGGTTATGGTTATGTCTTCCTTTTCAGAAGAGTTGACTGTTTGTGTACATGCAATGCCCAAGAGGTTTGGCAGAAGTAAAGTCAGGTTGGCTGGTTTTGCTGTTTATTGTTTTATACCACAGATCTTAATCATCTACGTGCTCTGCATTTTCATGAAGGAAAAAACATTTGTGCAACATCTGCTTTTAAAAAAGGAAAATCTGACAAAGCATCCAGCTTTCACCCAAGTGGATTACCCATTCAATTATGGCTGCATTCAGTTCTCACCCCAGTTCTTTTCCATTGGGAATTTTTACCTGTGAAGTAGCAGGCCAAATGCATTTTAAAAGGAAATGTAGAGGTCACAAGACCCATCCTATTAATCATTTCAAGCAGTAGAAAAATCAAGCAGACTTTGTGTTTAGAAAAGAAAAAGAAGGCTCCTGGAATGCAATCCTCAATGCCAAGTACACTTTGTAAAGAGTATCATGGAAAAACAGCATTTAAAAATGGAAAGGTCAGGATCTTGACCTGGTTGACTTCCACAAATGGTAAAATATGCTTACTGTGAAAGAAGAGTATGTGCTATGGAGGTATGGGACATGAAAGTGAGAATTAAAAGCATGAAGACAATTAATCTTGCCTTTAGTATCATCTATAAGTACACTGAAAAACGTGCAGGTGGAGCACTTACTAGAAGTTTCAAGCTGCTCAGAATATTCCTAAATTAAGACTGTGATCACACAGAAATACCTTAAGCTTCTGCTATTTTATATTTAAATTTTCTGCTAGTTTTTCAAACTAAAGAGGTGGTTCTAATGATGCACACTTGACAAGTGCTACATGGAATTGAGAATTTCTACTTTAAAAGGGAAAAGGCTGCTTGAGCTGTAGTTTAATTTGTGTGATTATGTGCACTTTCACCACTGCAAAATATGACAGATATCTGCTTTTTTGTGACAATGGACCTCAGTCTATTTACAAGTGGGTTGGTGTCACAATTAAATCATGCATGATGTTGCATCAGTCACACCAAATGGATCCTCTCAGCAATGCATGTTTAATGTAATTGATAATGGAGTTATATTTTGAAATTGAGAACATATCAATCATCCACTGATTAAGATAAACTTGAAATTGATTTGACATGATCTTCCTTGCAGCTTCCATGTCAGAATTTTATGAGAATTTCTAAAATGAATCTGATGGCTGAGCAGAGAGAGGATGTGAAGAATGAGTCTTAGAAAGGCTGCAGTGTTCTGTGCTGCCATGCTTGAGAATTCATAACAGCTTTGCAGAGAGAAAGGTTTGAACACCAAACTTGTTATTTTCTGCACACTTAAGAAAGGCACTCTGTATTTAACCATGTCTGTAGTCCTGGGAGTGCCTGAGCACTTACAGGATGAGGGTCTTGTGAATCACTGAGTAATGCTTCTGCTCCATAAAGGTGCTTAAATCCATGTGTGAATCTTCTCCTAAGAGGCTAATACAGCTGTCACAAATTCAAGGGTTTGCATTTGCACAGCTGAAGTGAAAAGAACTTCTTTTTTTTTATGTTCCAGCTAGGTATTTATAATGCTGTTCCAAATGCAGTGTTTGAATGCTTTATAAAGAGCATTGCCCTTGCACTTTTTCCATAGTAAAGGGGCAAGTATTGAAACCATTTATTGGGAGAATGATTAATGTGAATTATACAACTGACCAGAAAATGGAATACAATATTTATGGAAATTTTTCATGAAAATCCAGCTCAGAATGAGACTGATAAACAGCTTTAAATTATCACTGTTAAATTAGTATTAATTATTTTTGTTCTTACAAATATTTACATACAGCCATAGCTAGCCTTGTTACTCATTTGGACCTTGTGAACCAAACATTTGAACTCCTTTATACTACACCCATGGTGACGATATAGTTTTTCCCATCTTCTAGAGGAAAGTCAGATAGAGAAGATAAATTCTGCAGAATAGGAATCAACGCAAGTGTCCAGATTATTGCCTTAAACATTAGGCAGTGCCCTCTTTGCATGTAACATTACACAAGTTTAAGCCCATGCTAATACTGCCACATAAAAACTGGCAGTAAATTTTATGCCTATTCATGAAGCAAAGAGACACGTTACCCAAAAGAAACTGGTTTGGGTTAATAAATACTTCTTGTAGGTTTGGGTTAATAAATACTTCTTGTAGTATTAAAATTAAGGGTGTTGGGATGGGAGAGGAGCTTATCTCTAGAGTTCAAAGCATGAATGAAGTCAGATCCACAAGACATACTGGATTTTTCTGCCTACTTACGTGATTGCATGCCCTGGTCAGAGATACCATTAAATATGTATACATCTTTGTTTTCATTTAAATTGTGTACTTGAATACTTTGGTGGCCTTTAAATATAGAATTTTTTTTTTTTTAACCCTGCAGTGTTCTATTCTTCTCAGCTTCTTACATTTACGACTCTAGAAGGACTAGAATTCTGCCCTGGCGTTGTAACTAAATATGAGGTCCGATTTGGTATTCCGTAATTAAGGAAAGACATTCTAACCTTGCTGAACATGTAAAATAATGACAAAGCCTGTCTTCTACAAGCAGTGTGTTTTCTAGTAAAAAGACTTTATAAGAAGGACGAATGTTTGCCCAGTGTTTGAGATTTACACTTAACTACCAACTTGATCCTGGTTCATTAAAGACATACATGTGTTAATTGATTAATAACAACAGTTCCACTCAGATCTGTCAGTTTTAGCTCTTCAATGATAAGCCTACATCTTTACAAATCTAGCAGAAACAGTTAAATTTATGCATACACAGAGTAGGTCATCGCGTTAAGCTTGAAATATTTAGAGCCACCCCGTGACCCTCTTCCTTGCCTTGCTAAAATAGCCCTGCTGATGCCAATGATGCTTCTATATCCAGCTATACCCAACCTGGTCTCTTAGAGAAAGGGTAGATGAAGGGCTGGAAACCTATTTCTCTTAATATCCTTTATGCTATAAGCCCATTTTTACAGTGTAACCTTTGCAGCAAAGTGGGTCTATATGTGCAGATATTAAAGGCATGTGCAAGAGTATTACTTTTGCAGTTTTAATTTGAGCGTTGAAGGAGATATTTTGTGCTTGCAGGTTTTCATTTCCTTCTATTGCTATCTTGTGCTATGACACATTAAACTTCAAATAGATGTATCACCTTGAATTTGGTGAGTTCATGCACTGTGACATGAAGCAATGCAGATGCAGTGCAGGTATCAGCTGTGGAGGGAGGAAGCTCTCCTCAGGGCTGTGGGGTGTGCTCTGCCTGGGCAGGCTGAACTGTGTTCCAGAGCAACCACAGTCATTCTGTGATGGGCAGGTGCCTGTGAACAGGTTGGATGTCACGTTCTGCAGGTGGCAGAACAATTAAAGATTGTGCAATGCTGTCATTTGTAACAAATCAGATGGAGTGGGAATTAGCTGGGAAGTGAATAGTGAGGTCTCAAAAGTTTCTGAATTACTGGACCAATGCAAAAGGCACTTGCATTTAGAATCACCTTAAAGGAGTCAACCTTCTTGTGCTATTAGTAGTGATGGAGATTCCTAAATTCCAGGCAGCAAACATCTGCATCAGCGTTTAGTGACAACTTAAAACTGTGCTGGAAGCTAAAGAAGATTCATTACATTGCACAAAAAGAAAAGATTCAAAGCCCAAGAGAAAATGAAGCAACACTACACAGTAAGTTTCAGGGGTTTTGCAGCTCAGATGATAAAAAAACACAGCAGTTAGTTTCACTTTTGCCGTTAGTGTGCTGATAATAGGACAGAAATGCACTTGTACTCAGGGCAGAAGAGGCAGGGGTGGGAGGAGGTGTTATCTCATTGAAAAAAATGCTTGCCTTAAATGTTTGTGTGCACCAGCTTAACGGTGTAAGAAAAACAATAACTTTTTCACTAATCAAATTAACGACCATTTCAGGGACAAAGAAAACTTAGGTAAAATGTTTAAACACTCACACTCCTGAGTAACCTGTTGGCATGAACTAGAATCCCCAGATAATGAAGATGGATCTCTGCATTAGAAAACTAATGCATATTGGATAAGTTTGCCAGTAGAGATATATAAAATGACAGATTTCTGTGATTTGCTTCAAAAGGCAGTTTTAGAAATGTTAGATTACCAAACATGCTGAAGAAGCAAACCTAAACAGAGTGTCTCTATCTTTTGTTTTGCTATGAGCCTGGGGGGAACAGCCACTGGGGGAAGTGGGGCCAATTCTTTGACGCATTTGTGAGAAAGTGGAATTATTGTCTATTTGAGCTCACACAGTTGTGAAAAAAACCAGTTTTCATGCTCTTGCTAAACAGAGACAAGACTCATATGGCCTTGCTATTTAATGCAACTGCAAATTGAAGGTTTTTGCTTCTGATTAGAAGTGGTATTAAAACAAATTTTTTCCAAACATTCTTGAATTTTGAGAAAAAAGTGTTCCAGCTCCAAAGCCAACTTTGAGTTGGAAACCCAGTCCAAACAGTTACTGCCAGCCATTTTATGCTGTGCTGAAGTTGCTCTCCATCAGTGATGCTACAATCATCCATCTATCAGGGTCAGACTTAAGCAGTTGTAGGAATAGACTTCAAACTTATGTTTTTAGAATTACTTGTTTCTGTAAATCCAAATCTCTAGTCCCAGACTTATTGACTATCCAAAGTTACATCTCTGCTGTTGCTGCTATTTTACTAATGCTAAATATGTGTTTATCAAGGTAACAGTTTTTTAAAGGTGGAGAACTAACAGCATATAGCATATATACTTGTTTAGCAGAACCACACTGTGGGGTACCCAAAATCAAATGGAAGGCCTCTTAGAGAGTGCAGTGGCCTTGTGTAACAACTGACTGAAATGTGAAAACCAAAGAACTTCTGAAATACTTAGAAGAACTGTGAAACACACCCGAAGAACTACTCTTGCATAATGGTTTTTTGGTTAACAACCACATGCACATAAAATCCTGGACACTTGTGCTTTGCACTGTGTGTGACAATTTGAGAGACTCAGCTTGTCTTTGACAGAGGTCCTTTCCTAGAGTATCACTGAATGTTTACTTACGAGGATGATAATAAAAAATGTGTTATATTTAATCCAACTGCCTTTTTTTGCTCATTATTTGAGTATTTGTGGATATTTCTTGCCTCCCTGCAGGCTTGAAAATGTTTGTGGTGTAGAAACAGCTGGCTCTTTTATTTCTTGATGCCTACTAATAGACTTCAGCAGCCAAACGCTCACTGACAAGTATCTGCATATTCACTCAACCCTGGCCTGCCCATGTGCTGTTGTGAAGGGAGGAGTGTTGTGGAGCACAGGCTGCTATTGCCTGACCACAGAGCTGACCACATCTGAGCAGGAACAACAGTGCTGTGCCCAAAGACAGGGATGGCTGGATGTTTCTGACCTGCGTTATGGTGATGATTTTCTTAAAATCATTTTCCAGAATATACATGCACATACTGAACGGAAAAAAAACCATTCGTTTTCTTTATTCTTTCTCACATATGCACTGTGTGTTTTCTTTGCTGTCTGCAATAAATTGCAGTCAGATTTATCCTAAATTACATCCTTGTGTTGAGGCAGAATGCTTCCCTAGTCTTTGAGGCTACTTACTCTTCTTTTTTGTTTCTTTGCAACATCAGCCTGCATTCCTAAAATGAGTCTTATATGGATTGTTTTCAAAATGAATGGAGTCTCCTTTTCCATCTCACAGTAGTTTTTGTGTCAAATTTCTCAAGAAAACTTTTCCAATCCGGTAGTATTTTCTTGCAGAGCTTTAGCTTCAAACAAATGTCATCTCCAAGATATTACAATGTAACACCTGTTGCCTGGTAGGAATGGCTAGACTAGAATACTTAATGTTTTTAAGCCAGTTCTGGAGCACACTTCAGATAATTCACTTTATGGGGAAACATTTCCTTTGCAGAGAAATACTTAAACTCTGTTATCATTGCTGCCTTTGGTGTCTTCAGTAAGCTTGGAGGAGAGAACTGGGAGCCACGAGGAAGCTGCAGTGAATTTGTGTCACACTGCAACCTGCTGTGTCTTACAGCCAACTGCTTCAAATCACGCACGGTGCTTCTCGGGCAGGACATAAGCCAGGAGTTCTTGCAACACTTAATTCCCTAATACAAAGTCTAACTACATGTTAACTGACTCTGTTGGGTTTTGTGTTTTAGCACCTTTGCAGCTTCAGCTGTTGCCCTCACACGTGTACAGCAGCATTGCTCTTCAGGGATTACACCCGAAGTTCCTCGGGTTTTATTTCAATCTTTTCTTACAGGGATTGCCATGTGCTCGGATGTGTTATCTCTCATGGTTACCTCCTTTCCCACGCCTACCAGCTTAACTGAGTAAGGAAAACTCTGCATTACGGAGGAGAATGTAAGTATTATCATGCAAAGAAATTAAGACAGCTCTCACAGCAATCCTATATTCTCCACCTTGCGGCTTTAGCGTTAAGGCACAAAGCTGTATTCCTACTAACAGAAGGTATGATCGCTCTGCTGGGGGTTGGGAGAGCTGTGACTATTGTGTAACTTCTGTGGGCTTAAATGGCTAAACTTAATTGTGGATCGGCTGAGTTTTCCATGGTGAAGAGAGAGGGATGCCATTCCAGCTGGCAGAAGAACTGGGAGACATCCAGCCTTGATCTTTGTAAGGTCTCTGTGCTGCTTGGAGGATGCTTTCTAAGAGCTCCTTGGACGGTGGCAATGACCAAAGAGTTGATTTCTCATGAAACCTGGAGACCACTTCTGTTTCATGCCGTGAGCCGGGTTTCCCACCTTGCCAAGTGGTTAATACCAAGAGTAGCTCTTCCTCTGCCGAACCCACCCGCAGCCTTGCCGGGAGAGCATCCTCTGGTGACCACACGCGCGGACAGCGGTGTGGCCGCGCTGGCCCGACTCGGGCTCCCT
>VWZT01010672.1:0-31765 GCA_013397055.1 Pachycephala philippinensis | reverse complement strand
CGGGCAGCGCCGGCCCGCCCGAGCCGCTCGGGTGTCTCCGCGGTGCCGCCGCGCTCCGCTCCGTGCCCCGGCCCGCGGCTGACAGCCCTCGCCGACTGCCCTCGCCGGCTGCCCGGCATCCTCCCTGCGCTTTCCCCGGTTTTCTTTCCCTTTGTTGGGCTTCGCAGTGGCGAATGAAGTGGAAGGCGGGGAGCGCCCAGCCGGTGCCAGGACAGGCGCGAGTGCTCGGGGCCGGGACGGGCGCAGATCCCCGGTGTGTGACAGCCACGTGAGGTATCGGTCCTGCACAGCCCGGGTGTCACCATCGCTACCGAGAGGCGTGTGCGCTCCCGGTGATTTCCACTGGAAACCCCGCTCAAGAAGCCTAAAATGCCAGGGAAACACAGACCCTGTTCTTCCTACTTGCATTCGCTTTTAAAATGCGCTGCATGAGGCTTCCGGCCCCTCGTCTCTCCATCAGTGGAATAGCACAACAGGGCTGTAAACTGTTGCCACACTATTTTACGTGTATTTTCTCCTCCACTTACGTAGTTGTACCTAAGTCCTTAGCTGATAGGCATAGATGGCAAATTGTTAGGGTTCACAGTGAAATATCCACTAGCCTTTTCAAACCTCTAGGCATTTATGAGTCATTTATTAGCCATTTTGATATTAAGATTTCTTTGGACTTAGAGCTATGTGTTATGAGCGTTATATGACTCTTTAGATGATTAAGCGTATCATTTCTGTGAATCATTTAATTCAGATAAATATTTTCCTTTTCTAGTTTTTCAGACAACACAGCTCATGAAGTAGAGGGAAAGTTGTAAGTGAAAGGTCATCACTCATCAAAGTTTACCCCACTGCAGTGCCTAGCTGTTGTACATTCTCGCTGCATAAAACAGGAAGTCATTCTGCAACTGTGTTCCCATGAAGTTGGTGGGCATTTCCCATTTTCTGAGGGCTCTTCCCCAGTACAAATGGACAGCTGTGCTAAAGGGACTGCAGTGCTTAGGGACAGCAGCCAGTTCACAGTTCCTAGTTATCTGTACACCAAATGTGAGTTGTTTTCTTTACGTCACTGGATTGGAAGTGCTTTTACAGTCAGCTTACAGAAAGCTTAGAAGAAGTTATGTGTCTCTCCTGACTTCCCACAAATGTTGTACATGCTATCAGCCCTTGTCAAATCCCAAAGCATCTGGACAACTGCACCACCAACAGATTTGCATGGTCCTGTCTACTGGGCACAGAGATCATAATTTGGCCTATTACCAAACAGGATGCACTACACTGATGGAGTTTTGGTGGAAACCTTCAAGGAACCATCGTGGTTGGTTTAGGCTCTAACCAGACACTGTGCTGAGTAGTTGTCCCCAAAGAGGGTATATTTCAGTTCAGGTACCAGCTAAACTATTGTATTGTCTCATTGCATCTTGATGAAGTTCTGTTAGAAGTATGTTTTACTCTGCTGTGTCTTTGCTGCAAGAATGCAGAAACAAAACAGAATAAAATTGATGAGGCAAATCTGAAATCGATGGTCTGTTTCCTCAGATGGCAATGGTTTTTTTAATGTGTTGCTAACAAATCTTATACTGCTGTCTTAAGAATATAGCATTTAATTACTCCTCGTGTATTCACATTGTATTTTATTCAATCTGTCTTTAAAACATCGAGACTTCAGTTCAAAAATCATCTGCCACTTCTGTGAGTCTTCTTTGAGGCTTCCTGTTGGCTGATGAAACACACTGATGCTGAATTTCATCAGGGCTTTTGTTCAGTATCTGAGGCAAATACAGTCAGATCTGAAAGGATGGTCTTTTAACAATTCTGAAGTTAAGATTTGAAGACGCCAGACCGAATTCTGCTTTCAGTTATACCGCTCAGTGGGATAACTTAGGGACTTCCAGATGTGTTTTATTCAGCAGCAGGCACAATGGTTCTGAAGTCCGGGTTGCTTGCTGTGTTGAATGTGTATGGCTTTGGGGAGCTTAATGAAGTTACTGTCTTTGTACCATACTTTTTTGGGTTGCCAGTAATGATGCCTCTGAAAGGCAAAGTTTTACAAAATGCTTTATGCTGAGGTCTCATGACAGAGTACAAAGCTGCTCTCTTCAGGGTTAAATCTTTTCTACCTACATCAGCTAGATTGAGCAGAATTAACCATTTTATCTTGGCAGATGTAACCAGGGTTGCAGTTTTGGGACTGCCAGGTGGAGCTGTGGTGTTCTATCCTGGGCAGTGATTGCTGCCTCTGGATCTGTAACACACAGTGCCAGGGTGGCAGGTCTGTTGATGTGTGCTAGAGTTCCCTCTAGCCTCTGTGCCTTGCACTCAGGGATGCTGGGATGGCACAGCCATTGCAGTAAAGCTGTTGTGTTGCTATTTAAAAAAAGTCCCACAGAACCTGAAATTTCTGGCTGAACTTCAACTGACTTTTTGTACCAGAAGTGAATATTCTTAGAGAAGAGAAAAATTGGGTGTATTCAGTGAGGTTTGTTGGTTCTCATCACATCTTGCTCTGGATGTATTATCACCTTACATTCCAGTTATACTAAATCTGGCTTGTCTTGGAGTGTTCTGAAAGTTGGCTCAGCTGCTGTCAAGAGTCTGCAAGTAACTGGCAGCTACAAAGGAGGGAAAGCATAAACGTGTAGTGTAAAGAATTAAGTGTAAAGAGTAAAGAACTAAGCCTTCTGGTACTGCTTTTGTGTATCTCCTGTATTGAATTGCAGCTGGACTTCTGCTGGTAACATTTGAACAGCACCTGCTCTAGGTGCAACCCTTCAGTTCAGTAAGAGCATAGGGATCAAATCTCTATCTTAGAGAAAAGTGTTGAGTCTTTTAGCTCTTTAGTGTCATCATACACTAAATGATGACACTAAAGAGTCTTTTGTATCCTTCGCCTTTACTTTTGCTCATTTATTCATTTAATAGGGAAAAAAAGTTGCTAGTGTTCAGCACACAAGTCTGTTTGTAAAAAGCAAAAGGTGCCATTATAATCAGGAAAAATGAGTTGGCAGAAGTAAGGATGTTTGTCATTTGGTGTTGCATAAGAGAGGAACTTCTGCAGTGCCATGAAAGATAAAAAGTGGAAACAGAGATTGAAGGTGGAATATATGTGTGTATCTTGCTGGTAGGGGGTAGTGACTGCAGTGTTTTGGCAGAAGTAACACATTCTACATTAATTACCCAGCTCTTCAGCAGGTGGAAGGAGTGGTGCTATCAGGTGTTAATGGTGTATGGCTGTACTTCAGGTTGTTTCCATTGCCTCCTTAAGCTTTTAAGTAGAAATGGCAATTGACCAAACTAGCTGATGAAATAGATCGGCATAATCTAGAAGGTAAATAATTTATTGTATTTTGAAACTTTGATGGGAAATGCTTTGTCTCTTCTAATAGAAAACACTTGTTTGAGAGTTGCTTTATGAACACTGGCTGCCACTGCCCAGGAAAACTGAATAGCTGTGCACAAGAAAGGGAAATTAATAGGTCTGTTGCTTCATTTGTGTCTGTCACTGCAGCAATACTTTACCAGAGGTTTTTAAAATGGGGATAGGCCGGTCAGTGCTCCTAGAAATCAGCTTGCTAACTGCTTAGCTAGTACTAAACTTCATGTTATACTATTATTTCCAGATCTCAGTTAATTTGGCTAAGTACTGCTGGCTGCAGTCCTCATCCTCTACATAAAGTATTGTGACATTGTTTTTATAAAAGAGCTGCGGCAGGTCTTGCTCCTCATCTCTCTTCCATCGTTAAACAAGCTAATAGCAGTCTGGAATTGGGCTGTTGCTCCACGGGTCTTTTTTTTGGCAGAGGTTTCTTTCCATCCCACTGCAGCCAAGCACAGAGTCGTGGTGTCCAATCCCTGGGTACTGGCTGTCTCTCTCACGTGGAGGGCTGGATTACACAGCTCTCTCCTCTGCACAGTATGGGTCCCTCTCCTTTTTACCTTACCTGGGGCCACCATAATTCCTCCCTGAAAGAACAGACCCCCTTAGTTTCCAGTGTGTATTTTATGTGGTACGTACTTTACAACTAAAGTCTCTGTTTATACTGTGGTTGTATATTTCTAGTTTTGTGTGGGTAATGAACCATTTTGTGACTCCAGTGATTCACTGTAGTCTCTCAAGAAGAATAATGTGTGTGGTTTCCAGCCTCACAGGGAGCACCCACTACCTTGGTACCTGGATAATGATGGCAGAGCTTTGACTGTGCCTGCTCTGTGTGGCCTTTTCTCCTTATGTGATTGGGCTGCCATGTTGTGAATGAAATAACACTGAAAACCTCATCTGCTGAGAAGGTACAGTGTTACCTGAGCTACTTCAAAGACAGAAACTGGACTGTGAAAAACTCTTGCTTCTGAGGATGTTCTGATGTGTACTGTTAGTCCAGGGTGAACCCAAGTAATGCATTGATAAAGGCAGTGAGTCTGTCATGGTGTTGTACACAAAATAGACTCTGTGTGCTTGTACATAGGTGTACATGCACTGTCTTCACACACCAGCCACTGGATTTTTTGTCCATTTCCCTGCAAAAAAAAAACCCAAACCAAACTGGTGCAGCAATCTTAAGAGCATGTGCATACAGAGAAAGCCTCATCCTGTTCTAGTGGTTGAGAGAGAGTTTGTTCATGACACCAGCATAAGGGAGTATCACCTGCAGTCTGGAGCTGGTAGTTCTGTTATGGCAGGCCTTTGCATTCAAGATGAGTTAGGGTTTGCTCAGGGCAGACGACTTGACAGGCATATTTAGAATGTCAACAACCTTGTACAATGTGGAAATTTTAAATAACTTGTTTATGTTTGTAATTTACCTTTGAACCTTGTTCATGAATCTACACTCAAAAAATTACCTTTTGTTTGTAGCCTGTGTGACATCCCTTACTTGCTTAAGCATAAGACCCACATTACTTGCAAGTAGTCTCCTTTCTTAGCAATTTTTTGTTGTTTTGAAGTGTCTGATGAGTAATTCTGGAGATGTTTTTCAGCTGGGGTATCCCAAGAACACTTGGTCTGGCCTGGGCAAGGATCTGATTGCTTTCAGCTGGCTGCTGGAGCCCAGATGGAAGGGCAAACCAAGCAAAGGGCACAGGCAAGAATGCACCACTTGCACATTCTCCAGCTGCAAGGCTCCCTCCTCTGCAGGCAGACAAAAGGGGCAAAGTCTGCTCCTGAGCAATTCTAGGAACTTCATCTGGCACTGGGGATGAAATTGATGCAGAAGTGAGGAAAAGGAGATAAGGGAACAGAGCCTCGGAGAGGGTGGAGACAGAGAAGGGAAGAAAATGGTTTAGAAAGAAGAAGAGCAGTGGAGAAAATGGGGGAAAAGAGAAAAGACTTTGTGGGGAAGGAGAGGCTGAAGAAGACGATAAAACGAAGGAAAGAAACAAAGAGAGCTGCAAGAAAGCTTCGTCAGGTTGGTGAATAACTTGTGCAGATAAGCCATTAATGTGCACCCTGGGCAGTCATTTAGGAGGTGGGGAGAGCCAGGCACTTGGAGTTAAATGCAGGGGTTTTACTGTTGTCTCGCATCTGTCACTTGACTAAGACTTTGTTTTAAATTCATGGAAAGTGAGTCACCTTGGGTAACTCAAAATGCTCTCAGTTTATAAAAGTTGCATTAACTTTTTTCCTTTTGCCTGCAAGGTTAAATAAGGGGTCTTGAGAGGGAGAGAATGAACATCAATAGCAGAGAGAAAGAGAAGCTGGAAAATTAAGCCGTGTGTTGGCTTTGGGGGAGGATGGATACACAGAGACGCAGTTCAATATTGTTGTGGTTTGTTGCAGGCAGTTCTGCAGTGCATATGTCACTTCCAGAAGTCAAAACATGTTTGTAACTTTTCTAGCACAAGGTCAAAACCCTATGAAGTAGTGCCACAGATGTGATTATTACACAAAGACTTGCTTGTCATGTGTGTAATGTTTCCAGTTTAGGATTCCCGGCGTTTAACAGAACTCAACAATAATTTCCAGAATCTAAATTATACTTGCTGTCTGTTTTGTAACAACTGTATATTCTTATTTTAGCAAATGCCGACTTTATCCCTGGTTTTGTTGATAAGAAAAACAAAACACCAGGAGCTAACTGCCCAAGTTCATGCAATAGATCTATAGTAAAAGCCGTAGAATGATTGTCTCCAAGTTTATCCCCCTCACAGGCTGTCCTTCTCCATATGGATGAAGAATTTGCCTGGCTTCATAGTCCCCCCTACTCCTCTCATTTCTGACATGGGCAAATTTTTCCCTCTTTTGTGAAGTGTAAGATAACTGAAGGTTGCCTGTCCTTTGCGTGCTTGCTTAGTGAAAATGACTTCTGCTCATGTTGTCCCTTTCTGGGCAGAGCACAAACAGGCTCCAAATAGCAGTGTAATAGGAGGGTACTGAGCTGCATTAGTGTTAAATGGTGATGTGTGTCAGTGAAGCCTTCTGGAGCTGGGAAGACTTCTTCTACTTCTCTCTCTCTCTCTTTTTTTTTTTTTCCTTTTAATTATTATTTCCCAAGTCTCCCTTTCCCTTCTCTGTTCATTAGGTTGGGTGCTCAAGGCATTAGTCTGTTATTTTTTCTACTTCATGTCAGTGATGCATAATCCCAACCTAAATGCATTGCTTAAATAAATTTTAGTAGGTTACTTGTAATTTCTGGTACTAGTTTTTTTCTTTATGGTACACACAGGAAAGAGATCAATGTTGCATTTTTGTCCTTAGATTTTACACAGCTAAGGGTTCCCTTGGAGCACTGGGGGTAGGTGGTGCTGCCCAGCCTCTCCTTCCCAGCCTTACTCTGGGAGTTAACATCCAGCCTCTTTGCTTGGGTGCTGTAATGTTACTTTTCAGCTGGAACCCAAATACTGCATGTTTTGGAACACAGTGTGATGTTTTGGGATGACATAATGTAGATGTTCTTTAAGCTTGTGTTAAAATACGTCAGATGGGGAAATCTGGATGTGTTTGTGATGTGTGTGGGTCCATACTGTGCAGACACTGGTGTGAACTGCAGCTACTGTCATTGGGATCTCAGGAAAATATGGGGAAATGGAGATGGATACCTTCTTGCAATGGGAGTCTTCTGCTGCTTCTGTGAAACAAGGTGTTCTCTCTGCAGAGTCAAAGAAAAAAAAAAAGGAAACCTCAAAAATTGAAAGATACACTGTATTACATTTGAAATTACTAATGCACTCACTATTAAATAGCAATTAACTTACTGCTAGACTTTCTTCCCCCTATTGCTGTTGTGCAGTTGTACAATATGCATTGTACAGAAGCTAAGTATGCTGTCAGCATTGCAGTGATTTTTTTTAAATTCCAGTGTAGTTCCCTGCTTTTTCCTTCATGCAATGTGGAGGAAGTAGAGGGCAATTCTGTCACTGAGTCTGAAATGGGCTGTTCAGGTAGGAGAGTAATGCTGGCTGACTTACAGCAAACGTGATCCTAGGTTACTTTGACATGTTGACCTAAATTAAATGATGTAGATATAATGAAATTTAATGAATGCAATTGAATTGGATATGATGGGGGGGGAAAAGCTTCATTTTTTTAATGTGTTACTATTTATCAACAAGAGTAGTACAGAAATATTCTCTCTGAAACTGGTATGACTAGGAATGTTTGGAATAGCAAAAAGAAAAATATCTATTATCTTTGGATTTTAGTTTTTAAACTGTCATCATCTATATGTATTGCTTGGCCATGCTAGATGTACCTGCTTTGGCAACCATGTTTAGGTCGATTATTTTGAGGAATGTACTTCTAATTTATAGGCAAGAATGAAAGTCTGGCCTCTTAAGTGCCTTGTAACACATGGCTCTGCTTTTCTAGGGCTGAGTTAAAGTCTCCCCACATGGGGAGCACAATGGCTCTGCAGACAGGGCCTAGAAACAGCTTTTATCCAAAAGCTGCCCAGAACATTTCAACTAAGGGTTAATGTGTCTATCTTTCGATGCAAATTCCTCAGTGATCTTTGTTCTAGATTGGGTTTTTCTCGTGGTTTAGGGGCAGAGGTTGACATGGTTTGAAGAAAATGTATTTTTAAAGTGTGAGAAGATTCTCCTGTGATCTGAGATTTTGCCAGGCTCTGGGACAGAACAAGTGCATGGCAGAAGGACATGAGGAGAGGGAGGGGGAAGACTGCTGTGGTATCCTCTGGCCACAGAGGTGTGTAACAAACCATTAAACTCCTTTTTTTGTCTCTTTCTTCTGCTGTGAGGCGCTTGTTGCAGCTTCCGCCTTGCCCACTCTCCACCTCCTGCCTTCTTTCCCTCTTAGTCCTGTGCAAGCTCTGGCAGCCCTGGGGGGAGTCTGAGCCAAAAAGTCAGCAGAGTAGAGGAAGGAAAGGCTACCCAGACACTGTGCAAAATGTATGTTCAGTTTGAGGGAGGGCAGGGTGCCAGTCCTCCACATCCCCCTTCTCTCCCTTTGGAAGCAAACACAGCACTCCTTTCCGTGCTATGAGTAGGTGCAGGAGAAAGGATTCGGGGCTTGTTGAGTCTTTGAGTGAAAGTGGTGGGCTCAAGTCAGCCTGGGGGCTATTGATTGGACTGTGCTTGTTTAGATAATAAGTCATCTTTGGAGCCTGTCCCATGAAAGAGCTTTCTCCATTGCTGTGCAAGTACCATGGCACAGGCCAGGCTTGATGTCTTTTGTTAGGAATGCCTCTGTTGCGTTTCACACGCCATAAATAACTTGTGGTATTTGTAGCAATCTCAATCTCTCTTTGAAGATACAAGTGTACAGCCTTTTCCTTGGCTTCTCCTCTTTTCTTTTTTTGTTACTTAGCCTCAAAAATGGTCTCAAGTCTCAAAAGTGGTTCAGGGGCCTAAATCTGGTCATCCTTGGGGTAGAACTGTTTCATGGCTTTGAACTTTAAGCTATATGGAACAAAATACATGAAAGTTCATTGTACAGAACAACTGTGCATTGACAGGGAGAGACCTTGGGAAAACGAGTCCTGGGTCCCACCTCTGATTCTATGTGCAGAGAGAAAGGGAGTGATGAGTATTAAAACCAGTAATGAGCAGAGTTGATATTTATTCTGGAATATCATGCGGTGCGTGAATACCTTTTGTATTCACATATTTGCAATGCATACTGAAATATGTGCTGAGCCATCACGTTTCTGTTGTCAGTATATAGGCACACGTTTTTCCCTTCAATTCATGGGTAGCAGGTGGACTTCCAGCAGTGGATAGAGAGCAATTACAGCAGCAATGCAGATATCGTGCACAGCTCTCCTCTGAAAGCAAGTTACTAAAAAGCATCTGCCTGTTCCAAAGCTGCATCTCACTTTAGGCCTTTTACATGAGTAACAGTTGTTTTTTCCTTTGAGCTGTGTGATTGCACAGTGCCTCTGTTCTGCTGACACCCTTTCATTAAACAGCTAAAATTGCAAACACTGATGGAAACGAAGTCATACAACATTAAGTAGGGTTGAATTATACTTTTTTTTTATTAAAACCAGTAATTTATTCTCATAGGTTCCCCTGAATCAATGAAAAATGTTTTGGAAGTTTTGTAAGAGAACTTACAAAATAGAGATTCAGGAGATACATGAACATAAATTTGGCTTTCCTGGTCAAATAATGGCCTGTGGTTTAACAGCAACGTTAGGAAATCCCTAATATGAACAAAAAAAAATTGTAGTCAAGGTAGATGATTACTTTTCTTCAAATGTCTTTCGGAAACCTCCTGCTCCTTCTTTTTGTATTTTAAATACGTACCCAGTTGTTTCCGTGTTTCTGTAGACTTTGGAAAAGAATTGGAGCTCATGGAACATACCAACTCCAAGTGGTTTAACTGTGATTGGTTTGGAAATGGAAGAAGCTGGAATGATAGTTTTGGGGGGGTTATGTAGCAATGATAGTTCCAGCTGGCTGGGGATGTTGGCAATGAAATACTTCTATGTATTCTTTCCTCAGAAACAGTGAGGAGAAAACTGTTTGCAGAGAGGTTTCAGGTGAACATTACAAGTTACTTGTGTTGCAATAAGGATGAGCAGTAGTACAGTGGGACACAATATCTTACATGCCTTAATATGAAGTTCATCTCTTTTTTTTTTCTTTCTAGAGTTGTTCTTACAACGAGAACCCTTCAAAATCACTAGCCATGGCCTGTATGTTGCAGTTAAATATTATCTTTCTCTCATTTCTTCATTCTCGTATCTGCCCACTCCCTGCTTTGCTGCCCTCACCCCTTCCAGTCCTGCACCCTTGTTGTGCTTTGTGTCCCTCTCCCACTTGTCTCTGTCCCTGTTAATGCCTCTCTGTGCAGGGAACAGTGTGTCACTTGTGTCAGGCACCCTATCTTTGCCTGCCATCCATGCCATGTGAAAACCCACTTCTTCCAGGAATGCTCCTTGCGGCTTCTGCGAATGGATAATCTCTGCTCCTCCCCTCGCTGCCCCGTGTTGCTCTGCCCTTTCCATTCTGGTGATGGAAAGCCTTTGGCTTTGGTGATAGGCCTCTCTCGTGGCTTTAGTGTGAGGTTTTACATTGAAAACATGGGTTTGTATCGATAGTTGCTGTTTAAACGACTGTTCACCAGATATCTGAGTGACTCTTCTTGGAAGAAGAACCTTTCCTGTGTCTGTTTCCTTAAAGGAACCAGTGATTCCCTGTTCAGTGCAGTGTGGAAGACAGGGAATGTCTCAATGTGTGAATATAGCAATAGATTTATATATATTTTTAAATCAACTCATATAAATAGGGCTAACATCAGTTTCCTTGGAATAATGTGGCATGCTTGGCTTGGGGGGTTTCAAGACCAGAACTTTGCATTTAAATTCCATGATGATGTCCAGTGAGATGTGCTAGAATAAGGTATAAGGGCTGCTCTGCTTGGTCTTTGTGCCCCAACGCTTCTGGGTTTTCTACCACTATTTCCCAGTGTATATTTCAGAAGATCCTGATTCCTAGTCCTAAAGGATCTGTCAGGGATTCAGATAAGAAAATGTGAGCTTCTTTATTTTGGGGGAAGATTTTTGTGATCAAGTATGGGAGTCAGCAAATGGCTTGTAACTGGAGCTTGAAAAGCTGAGGTATGAAAGCTCTGTGATGCACAATGAAGGGTTGCTGCTCAGTGTGTAACTGGGTCTGACAGCTAAAAAGGTGAAACTTTGAAAAACAAGAAGTCCTTTTATGTGTGGTTATTAGTAGTTTAAAATACAAGAATTAAAGGAATTAAAGCTAAGGAAAAGGGAAAAAAAAATCTAATGTATGAAAAAAATTCCTTCTTCCCTCTCACTTGTTTCCTTCCTTTCCCGCCTTTTTTCCTTCTCTCTCTCCCTTGTCCTCCCCTCTTTATTTTCCTAGAGTCCTGAATCAGTGGAACTGGATCTATTTCCATGTGATGCTACAGTTCTTAGATAGATGATACTGAATGGGAATATTTAGGGAGGAGATGATAATCTTTTGCCTTGTCTGTCAAGTATGGCTGTTAAGGGTGAACCTTTGAATCAGCGGTGTCTGGAGCTGCCTGGAAATCTTCCTGATTGTTTCTCTTGTTCTTTGGGGAAGGTGTGAGGGGGGTGTGTTACGTTTTGGAGTGTGTCTGGTTTAAGTGCAATTAAATGCTAGATTTTGATTTAAGAACTTTGTGTACTGACACAGCTGTGCCTCGAGGGGAGCCCCCATGGACATGGGTGCCTTCAATACCAAAATGCTGGCACATTAGTTCACTAGCCTTCTCTAATTCTTGTTTGTGAAGATTTTTTTCCTTTCTAGAAGAAAAATAGGTGGAAATAATAGGCATCTTATAATTTAATTCGTTTTATTGTTGTTAACGTCTATAGGAATAATGCATGCTAGTTGCTGTTATCGTGGGCTCAGCTTAGCAGATTTTTTTGCTTTTTCTTGTCTGTCTGTGTGATAACAAGAATAAAAGCCAGCAAAGTGCAGTGCTGACGGTATGACTGCTTTTAGACAGTTTGGCAGGAAATGCTATTTCCTGTTCTGTTTGATGTTCTGTTGCCTTTCTCATAAATATTAACCCATCTGAGGCTTCAACATTTGTTGTTATGGTGGGAAAGACAGTGTCAGTTACAGCCAAATTTAAATGTAGTTGTTCCTTTAAATAGATTGAACAGGTTCTGGTTAAAAAATACAGAATTGCCCTGTAATTCTTTTGACTGCAGTGTAATATCTTCAGACTTCTGTCTGCATAGTCAAGTTGGAAAGTGGGATTAGATTTGCCTTTAAAGTATGGGCTCACACAGGTGTGGCTTGCTCTTCTGGATCGGGTTAGAGCTTCCAGAAGTCCTGTGTCATAGGCAGATGCCAGGTTCCTCAGCACTCCAAAGTCAAATAATAATTATAGTGCCATTTGATGTGCTTCCCAGATCATCAGATAAATTTATATTTGGAATAGGATGATAGATACTTTCTTGAGACGAATTGTGTCCTTGTCTCTTGAGACCCCAAGCAAGTGCTATCCACAGGGGTGTCCAGGTCCCTTCCAACCCAAACTCCTGTGTGATGGAGGTGAACCTCTCCTCACCTTTCACCTTGCCTGTTCCTCTTGTCCAGCACTCGTGTGAATGCTGGTTCAGCAGGATGGCTTGGTTAGGGTAGTACCTCCTATCAGGGTGCAGCAATCTTTTGGGGCTGGCTTTTAAGCTTGTGGTTTTTCCAAATCAGATGCTGATGGATGAGATCTGAAAGCCAGAGGGTGCTGCTTGCTGGAGTGCTGGGATCTGCTGGCACATTTGTGCTGGGTGGAGGACATCTCCAGGTGTCTCCCTGGAAGTGCAGTGCCTTCCCTTCCCGATGTTTGTGCATGCCAGTGACACTGTGCCCCGGCAGTCTCCTCAGTAAATTGCCAGCCTGATCCTTTGTGAAGAGCAGTCGTGTTGAATTTAGCGTTACTGCATCAGGAGTGAGGCACTGATACTGAGAGTGAGTAATTGTAACCAAGCCTGCCCTTATGCCTGGCAGTGTGGGTTTGGTATCTCGCTGTAACTGCTCCTAATTTGCTCAGCTGCTTGACAAAAGCATAAATGACATCGAGGTGAGAGCTCTTCTGTTGGGTGCAACTCCGTGTTACCATGAAATAATTGTAACATTACATAGAAAGTGATAAATGATTGTTAGCTTTAATTAGAGCACTAATTATATATTGGAGTGAATTTCAGCAGAAATGAACAATTGCTATCTCTGCATTTAAATTTCAATCTGAATTGTAAGACAAACTTGAGAATATTTTCCCTTGGTGTGAAAAAGGGGTATGTTTAAAGGGAATCTGCATGTACCATCATATTTTCACTTGGATAGTGCACGTTCTAGTGAAAGCTTTGGCAGCATAGACAACCAGACTGTTGACTTCCTTAAAAAACAACTATAAAACAGTCTTTTGGGTTAGAGTTCCCCTGTGTACTCTGTAACATTTAAATCATTTTCTTATGCATTTGCACTTTTTCTACTGGAGCTACTTAAGAACATAACCCTGTTGAGTGCCCAGCTGCCAGCAGAAGAATCAGGGGGTGGTCTAGGAAGTTGGTCATCTATTTAAAACTCTGATTGCATAGTACACACAGTTAGGGAACTGCTTGATACCCTGAAATAAGTCAATTCATTTGTGAGTGTAAATAATTATGATTTCTTGAGAAACACTGTCTGGCTGGTCTCTATTTCCTGCTTGGTTGAGAAGCCCTGAAAGACTAAAAAGAGAAGAGGTCAACATTTGGGTACTACCTAAAATTACTAGGATCCCTTGGAAGTTCATTTGTGATGTGTCATAATAATCTAGAGAATTACATCACTTCTGTTATATACTAGGTAATATTTTTTAAAGTAATGCTCTAAAGTGGTTCTGTAAGAACAGGATATTTTCATAAATATCAGTTAATTTTACAAAAAGTCAATAGCACATGCTATTAGGACTTCAGTAATAAAAACAAATTACTTGTAACCAGACATTTCAGTCAGTGAGAATGAAGGCTCTTTGCACATATGTGTATTTAGCTCATAGTTTCTACTCATATTTTAATCTCCCTTGGAGTTCAGTATTAGTCTTTCAAAACACACATGTTACTAATCAAAATATTATTCTTCTAAGGATTTTTTCCTGAAATACCAACCAGAAGACATATGTTTATAGAGACTGCGTTAGAACTTAACAAATACAGGCCAAACAACTTATAATTGGGCTGGTTTTGCTTATTTTGTATTTTGTTGAATCAACAGCCTTGTGGATGTGAATGTTAATGGATACCAGAAACTTGAGGTTCGTTAGTTTTAGATTTTGTATGATTTTATTCTCTTCTGGGGGTCAAATAAAAGAAAGGGAGTGAAATCCTGACAAGAGACATGAAATGAAAACCACATGTTGTACAGAAAAGCTGTCCAGGGGACAGTGTCACTCGTTAGCTGCTACAATAGCTGTTACTTGGTGGATATAGTGAGCACATTGTTGTGCTGTGAAACAAGCCAAGCAATATTATTTCTAAAAGGGGCAGGATGCTTTTTGATTGGGTTGGGGGTTTTTGTTTTGCCTTTTGGGGTGCTTTTTTTTTTTTTCCCCATGGTGATAAGGGCAAAGCTGTGGCTTTCAGGCACTTCCTTGGTTGTGGTGTGAGGTGGCAGAGGAGCTGTGTTGGAGTCACTCCTTTCTGAGAGGGTAACAACATCCCAGGGAGCACTGTGGGTCTGAGGGACCTTGTCCCTTTTCCGTGCTGTTGTATGGGTGGTCTCACTGCTCCATTGTGCAGCTTGGGCTTCCTGGCTGGTGTAAAAGCAGGAGGAATGTGAGCCTCCCCGAGCTTCTCGATGTGCTAAGAATGGAAAGGTTTTGGGGCTAATCAGCCCCCACGTCATAATCAAGAGGATAACTTCTCTTACAGTATCTGGCACTGTATACACACAGTTCCCTTTTCTGGTCTTGTGAAGGCTGATGTTTATGCCAGTAGGATTCTCTGTAGGTGGATTTCTCTTTAGAAATTAACAATTTGCCCTGTGTGTTTTAGCCCAAGAAGTGTCATGGTTAGTTGATGCTTGACATGATCAAACAGGGAAAAGGTGCTTGGCTGGCTGCCCCTGGACCTGTCAGATTTGGGTAGGGTTTTTTGAGTAATATGTAAACAAACCAAAAAATCAAGGCAGCTCTGTAATATTTATAGCCTTAGAAACTTTCAGAGTCCTAACTCTTAGCTTCTTTATTTTGAATTCTTGGCACTGATAAGAAGAAAAGAATCAGAAGCCCCATTATTATACTGCTAGTGGAAACAATCCATATTCTTCTTGTGGGATCTTTTCTGACAGATAAAAGGATATATCTGCAGCTGCTGTATTTGGGGGAATGGGGTGATGGGAGAGCAGCACCTGAGACAACACAGTTTTTGCTGGCCCACATATGTCCAGGTTTTACTTTGCATTACTTTTTTTTACTTTATCCACATTTTGTGCCTAATTTTCCCTTTTGCAGCTGTAGAAGCTTATGCTCGGAAATTGAATGAGATTGTTCCTTTTGGTTCCTTGCGTCTGGCTGAACTCTTTGCATATGCCTCAAAGTGAAATTGCCTTGAAATAATAAGCAGGGATTGTACAGCTGGCTTAGAGTTGAAAGAAGCCTGATTGGGAGCCTCTTTTGTTCGTTTCTGGGTTAGGTTAGAAATGGAGCCTTGTGTGAAGTGAAATTGTATGGCCTAAATGATAAACTCATTGCCTCTAGCCTTTGGTCTAAGTCTTTGGCTTAGGTGGCTCTTCTGCTTTGGTTGTGTTTGGGGCTCTCCCGAAGAGGGCACAAATTTGGGCTCTGGTTTATTAGGCTGAATAAGCCGTGTTCTTACACACTGACAGAATAACAGTTTGGAAGGAGCTTCTGGAGGCTGTCAAATACAGCTCCCTGTTCAAAGCAGTTCCAGAGAGACAAGGTTACTCAGGCCCTTGTCCACTTTCCAAAGATGCCCTGTTCCTGTGTTTGACCACCCTTCATGGTTGGAAGTTTATTTTACCGTGTTTAATTGAAATGTCCCCTATCACATGTGTTCTGTGTCTCATCCCCTGCTGCTAAGTCTCCATGGGAAGCCTCTCTCTTCTCTGTACCCCACTAGAGTGTAGACTGGCAAGGTTTTCCATCAGCCTTCATTTCTTAAGGGTGGGCAAAGGTATTTTTCTCAGCATTTCCTTCAGCCTTAATCTGTGTTCATGACCTTGCAAAGAATTTGATCCTCTGTGTCAGTGGACTTGTGCTGGGCATCTGAGAACTGGACACAGCAACCACATTAATTCCCTGGGCACATTGGCAGGTCTGTTCTGCAACTGCTTCATTCTTGAAGGTGGCCAGGCCTGGCCATGTACTTTCAGCAATGTTCCAGCAGGGTATTCATGTCTTTACTTTTAAACACAGGAGCATTTAAAACACTTTTAAACACAGGAGTGTTAGTACTCCCTTTGCTAGAGGTACCTCACATGATACCCAGAACTATACTGAACTCTGCTTATGCTGGGGTCGTATTGGTAGTTGATGATCATTTTGGCATTGACCTCTGCTTCCAGCTCTTCCTCCTTTATTCTCAGTTCTGAATGCCCAGCTTGCAGTAGAAATTCTTAGCTTCAAGGCATTTGGTGTTTTGAATTAAAAATTTATTAAATTAGTTTGGAATGCTTTAGGCAGCTAAACTCCTGGCTCCCTGGGACAGCCCATCATTTTTATGAGGGAGTTTGGAAAGGGCTTTCTTGGCTGGAAAATCCAAAAGCCTTCTGTGAAGAGCATGTGCAGAGCCAGGTGGGAATTGCTGCTGATCTCTATCACATGAATAGTCTTGACTCAGAGGCAGAAGGTGTTCAATACTACTCTTATCCTGTCAGTCTGGCATCTGAGAGTGAGGAAGGATATCAAAAGTGGGAGCCAAGAGATGAGTGACTGTAACCTCTCTGGCCTGACTTCATCTGCAGGGGAAAAAATGGTGGGGTTTGTTTTTTTTTTTTTATTTTTTCATACAGACAAATAAAGAAACATGCTTAGCTCCCAGGTAGTTATTCTAAGTGCTGATGTAGTGAAGAATGGGAAACTGTGCTGGAGGGCTGTGACTGAGGTGGAGATGCCATCCAGGCTGCCACTGAGTGCCACACTTCAGTTCTCAAAATGTTTTTACCCTGTGTGCATTTGTAATCAATAAAGTCCTGCTTCTCTAGCCTATCTGGTATGGCCTGAATTTAGACCTGTCCTATGTAAGCTATGGCGTTTGTGTATGAAGCCTGACCTGTTCATTTAATACCAGATTCTACTCTTTCTTAATTGTGAACCATTAGTTTTTTCTTTGTTAAACAATATGAAAAGCATTAAATGAAAGAATTCATTTATGTTATTTAAATTCCTACCTCAAATGTTAAAGCATGTGCATTTTTCCCTACTCAAGTGAGTTGTTTGAAAACTGAAGGAGTGTATGAGTAGATTGGAGTGTGCCAAGAGATACTTTCCTTTGCAGGCTCTTTTGTGACCCAAAAAAGAGGTATCTTTTCAAAGAGTTACAGGCTGAAAGTGCTCTGGTTATGGAGCAGTTCTGGGTTTTGTTATCTGTTGTTAGCTGAGTTGTAAGTAGAAGGATGTCATTGGCTTGGAGCAGAGGCAAATTGGAATAAGAAATGCATTTTCTACCAAGATTTCACTGTCTAAAATTCTGCTTTAGTCCAGATTTGGGTGGTCTTTTTGAAAGTAACTTCAGTCTCTCTTTGTCTCTGTGCTTGCTCTGTGTTTCTAGCCTGTATTTGAACAGAAATATTAGTTTTGTATTATGGCAAGCTGTGGCTCTCACAGAAATAGAGAATAGGCTGCACATCCTGGAGATGAGATGTCAGCAATAAAGGTTTCTGTGGCTCTTGTCCGAAGTTTGTGGATGTGGGTGAGAGGTTTTGCAGTGTTTTTTTAGGCCTTTGATCATATGTTAGAGAAGAAGTGGTGTTTTATTAAACCACGGTGCTGTTGAGGCCATTCAGGATAGAGAACATTGCTGTACAAATGACACCTCATCCAAACCCACATCTTGCTCTCAAACCCTCGTTAGTGGCCGCTGAGGTCTCTGTCTCCGTGTGCCCTGGGAGGTGGCTGGGGGCTGCTCCTGCTTGCTCTCCCCAGCTCCTTGGTTCTCTTTCCAGTGTTTCCACAAGTGGCAGGGCTGGTGCCAGGCAGCAAATGGAGAATGCGTTTGCTCTTCTGTGGGAAGAGCCTCCTTCCACGTAGCTGTGTGTGTTTTGTTCTTTAGAATTGATTTGTGAAACATCTAGACAGAAGGCTTTGGAATTTCTGCATGTCTTGGACTGTGACAGGTAACAGACAAGTAGCACTCTGTTTCAGCTGTAAGGAATGTCACAAAACCAACATGTTAGAGTGAAAACAGGCACTGTGGCATTTTTTTGTTTTTTACCTCTATGCCAGTTTTGGTTTTCAGACCCTTTCCCTTTGGGCTAGTGAAATTGAGGTCACCTGGAAACAGGACCAGCTGTTGATAATGCTGTTTGAGGGGTTGTGTGCAAGTTAAATGTGTGTCTTTCTGAAAGAGGATAATAATTTGCTACCAGTTCTTTTTGGGAACCAGTGGGGTAGTGGCTGTTTTTTTTCTGTTGTGACTTTTCTGTAAAATCTTTGCTTTAGAAGTGTGAGCTCAGCCAGGGCTATAACTTCTGGTGAAAACTCTTCACAGAGTTTATCTTAATACATTACGTTTTTTATTTAACTGTGTGCCAGAGAAAAGATGAGTTTTGGTAGCTCCAATTCCCCACCAGTTTTATGGGATAATAAAAGTTCTTTTTAAAAACAAACAAACATTTGCTTTGTAGGTTAAGGAGTTATTTTTCCTGGTTTGAAGTCAAAGATTTCTTTTTCCTGTTACATGTTTAAGGAAACCACAACAATGCTCTTAGCTGCTCTTTGGAATATTCTGTGCTAGATCCAGAAGCCACTGAAGTGCATTGAAATAAGGAGGTTTTCATCACTGCCAATGGGCTGCAGCCCTCTGTTTTACTTGATCTAAGAATAATCCCATTGATCTCACAGAGGCTGTAATTGTGGAAAATGACCTGTCAAAATGAGGAATTTCTTGAAAATCAACAGGGTGCTTCACCTGAGTTGAAAATAAGAATGTGGAAACTACTTGCATGCAGATTACAGATTTATTTCACTTTTTGTGTAAAGGGAACATTCTGAGAAACTCCTTTAGAGGTTGAAGCTCCAGAGGTATGGGATTCTAGACCAGCTTCTGTCATTAGCCTGTTGGAAATCCTTACACCAGTCTTTTATAACTTTGTTTTCTTATTTGTCAAGTGGTTGCAATTTGTTGGTGCCATCTGCTGTGAGATCTAATGGGGGAAACCTGTATTTTGGCCGTGTAAAGTGTGGTAGTGATTAAGTCTTCCACACAACTTCTGTATAACACTTTGCACCAGACACCAACATGAAATAACAAAGGAACATTGAGAGGAGAAAGGCAGCACTGGCACAGGCAGTCATGAGGAGCCTATTTCTGTGCGATTGTGACGTTTTTTCTTTCCTCCCGTGTCTGTAGCAGTTGTTTCCATTTTCATCAGGTAAAGTCAGGAAGCAGCAGCTGTGAATTGGTCTTTCATGTACTACTCCCTAGAGGGTGCCAGACACCCGCGTTCTGCAGCCCTGAGTGCTCTGCAGCCCGGTGACACCGCAGCCTTGGGCTGGTTCCTTCCCACTCTGTGCTGTGAGCATCACTCGCTGCTGCAAGGGGCAGTGGGGAGAAATGAGGTGGCTGAATGATTCAACCACCTCTCCCATAGTCATAACCATGTACTCTCATTCGTGGATTTTTATTTACTGTAACATGTATGCTATGAGTTGTTTGTGTTGGTCAAGGATAACTTTGTGAGAAGGAAACACAATTTCAAGATGAAAAAGCTGTAAATCATTCAGGAGTTGTGCTGACCAGTTGCTGCAGTAAATGCCTGCTTTCCCGGGTCACCAGGGAGCAGCTGGTGGAAACTGAAGAAATACAAAGCCTGTGTATTCTGACTCTTAGTGACCCACTCCACTGTTTGAGACCTCAGTGTTTCTGATATTTAACAGCAGCACCACTTGAAATGCATTAGTGCTTTGAAATGAGTGCAAGAGGGTATGTTATGAGTGGAAGGCACAGATGCTATTTATGGCTTGTAGCACCTGTGACTGCGTAAGCTTTCTTTGAAGTAAATGTGGGATCCCCATGTATCCTTTAAAGCACTTTTTTTTTCCTCCTCCCTCCAAACATATGGCAGCAGTGGTTCAGCCTAGCCCTGCACAGCCTCTCGTAGGCCACTGGGCTGGGTGTGAAAGGTTTGGGACAGAACTGTGGGAAAGAGAAGTCAGGGCAGCTCCTTGAAGGTGGATTCTTGTATTCCCCCAGATCTGCACTGGGAGCAAGAGGTGTGTTGGAAACGCTGCCTTTGTGGCAGTGAGAGATGCCACTGTAACATGATATCCTCCACATGACTTTAAGGCTAAAGTCATTAGAAAAAAGTGCATGGAAAGACCTGAGCTTGTACTCAGGTATATGTACTTATGGCTTTTTCTCATGCATAAAATATGCAAGGAAAAGAGGCCCATTAATGAGGGTTTGTCTCGTTAAGCTGACTGCCATGAAGACCATCTCTTGGAGATCAGACTTCACCTGTCTGATCTGGGTCTTGATGCTGATTCCTTGGAGGCTGGTTAAGATTCCACTGTTTGTTTTGCAGTAGCAGAGCATGGAGAGAGACTTTCAAACTTGGGTGCATTTTTTTCTCTCTGCTTTCTTTGCAAGTGCCTCCAAGGCTTTATGAAAACAAACACTGGAGACAAAGACCTTTGCTAAGAAAATGTGTATCAGCTCTTTCTGTTATGAAAGGGTGATGTGGGTGATAAATATTTAAGTGTTGAGAGAGGAGACATTAGCTTACCAAAATGTGAGTGATCCTCGTTTGCATCAAGGCAGAGACTGTAATTTTGTTGTCGTATCGTGCCTCAAATGTTCATCTGCTATTTGTATGGACTAACTTAAGATAAGTTTTACTATAAAATGGTGGGTCTATGTGTGGAGCTGTGAGTAACAGCCACTGGCCACTTCTGTTGTTTATGTGCTGCTGGGGAGCTGCTCATCGTCTGTACCAGGATAAGATGTATGTGGAATGGGAACTTTGGTAACTTGTGATGGTGGCATGAGCCTTATCATCTCTAACAGTGCAGTTCTTATTGTTTGTACTGCTGTGCTGTCTTTAGTTCCTGTTAATGGCTTGAGGCTCCTGTGGGCCAGACTAAACACGCTGCTGTAAGCAGTTCCAGGGGTGTTCCTGTTCATGTCCATGGTTCCTGTGCTCACCTGCCACTGCTGCTTTAGGATTGCCACACCACAGCAGCTTCTGTGTAGCTTCTCAGTATATGCCATGCAAAAACATCTTGGAGAGGCAGGCTTGTTTTCCAGATAAAAAAACCCCAGCCAAACAAAATGGTGCGTGTCATTCTGACAGCTGAGAGGTCTCATGGCAGAGGAGGTTCTAACCTGCAGCCGTCCTCCTTGCTTGAGAAGAACACAGCCTCCTTTGGGGGTTAAAGGAAGGATCAGTGTTGAATTTGACAAGTCATCCTCTCACTAAAGGCTCTTCTCCAAGACTTGCCTTTCTGCCTTCCTCTTTAAAGCCCTCAGCTGAAGACCAAAATACCAATAGGTTGTATCCTGTTTATTACGATCACAGGAATTCAAATGCCACAAAGAGAAAGGAAAATTAATGGAATAAAGCAAGCTGTGGGAAGGAAAACAGCTTTTAACGTGGTGTGCTAATGAGGTATGAAATAAGTGTGTAAGAAAATGTTTGGTAGCATCTTTAGAAAGTCTTGCAGCCTGCAGAAACAGAAATACAGGAATATTGTGGAAGAGAAATAACCCAGTGCTTGGAGGAGAGGGAGTGTACTGTCTGCTACAGACTTAATACCAGAGAGAGTTTGCCTCTTCAGGCCCTGGCTGCCCTTTGGCAGAGCTGGCATCTCTTTCATGTGGAAGCTGAGGCTGGAATAGCTGTAAGCTTGAGGATACAGATGCCTTTGAACTCTGCTTTCTTATCACGGACTTTATAAGACATGGCAAATGTGACCCACTTCTGTTCCTGCACAACTCTGCTGCTACACAGACCCAGCCCTTGGAGCTGCTGAGGCCTGGGTTGCTGAAGTCCTCTGGGTTAGAACAATTTTCTTGCCTAATTTTTTTTTCCCTTTTCTTCATTGAGTTGCCTTTAATGGTCTCCTTCCCAGCCTGTCCCCATAACCCATCGTGCTGGTGTTACAATGAGTGGTGGTTAAGAACTGAGTGAGAGTGGGCAGTGGAAGGTTTCCAGTGTGCATATTGCTTAGCCCAGCATTGCTGCCAGAGTCTTCGTAGTGGGGAATTAAGGAGTTGCTTGCACAAAGGAGTATTTTGCTTCCCAGGGGGTTTCACTGAATTTTGTTTCTGGATTAAAGTGCTAATTAACACAAAATAGTTCTCAGTGCTTCACTGTAAGAGTAACTAATACTGTTGATAGTTGGTGTATAAACATAATGTATGCTAATGAGATCCCTACCTTTGTAAAACAAAGCTGTTGATCCTCTGTGTGTGTCCAGGCATTTTTAGTGGGCTGAGAGGTTTCCTTTCTAATGATAGCTCATGCCTCTTTGAGATTTCCTTAAAACAGAAGGGGTTTTTTAGCTCCTCAGTGGTTTCTTTTCCCCTGTGCATTAGCTGTTTTTCAGTTCTTGAATTTTGATCAAAAGCTGGAGGCTACTTTTAGCTGGCTTTGGCTTGTTAGTTTACTTGCTTTCAGATTAAGTGTCATTTTTCTCTCCAAAGAGCTGAAATGCCAAGACTGTGTCATTTCTACTTGTATCTAATAATAGCTTAATCCACAAATAATTGTAATGAAGTTGCTAAGGCCATTGGCAGAGAATGGTGTGATCCAAAGACCACTGGAATGAATGGGATTCTGCACTGAGACCACAGTGAAGCTTTGGGTCGAGCCCTGGGGTGCTGTTCCATACACACGTGCATGACCACGTGTGACAGTGTTGGGCTGTGCTAGGGAAACCAAATTCCAAAAAAATGCTGCCAGCTCTCCCAGCTGAGCACTGGTGACTAAAGAAGATGCTGTGCAGACAGACAGGAGATGTGTGAGCAGCCCCCAAGGTGGCAGAGCAGTTGCCGTAACAGCCAGCAGCAGATGTTACCCAGGACCGTGCTGCTGCTGGAATTAGGGTAGGAATGGAGCTCTCCCAGCTGCCAAGTGCTTCGTCTGTGTGGCCGAGGTGTCACTTGCAGCTCTGGAGCACACAGGGGGCTGATGAAAACATAAACAATAGCAGCAGCAGCAGGATTGCTGATTTGGTGCAGGAATTACTCAGCTGTGCCACTGTGCCCTTGTAATCCCATTAGGAAAGTCAGACTAACAAGTGTGATAGGATAGGCCCCCTCTGCCGGGTTTGCTGCTGGGGAGGCAGGGACAGCTCCTCAGCCTCTGGAGGGTGTGCCCGGGGGATCCGAGGGGGAAGAGCCGGGGGAGGTGCATGGGCAGGGCTGGGGTCAGGTTGTGCAGTGCCTGCCAGAGCTGCTGACTGTTCACATGCACTCAAAGCAGTTTGCTCTAAAGAAATGAAGGCAAGAAATAATGGTGATGAGTTTGTTGCTATTAAAGGACAGATCTAAAGGATTTACCTTTTCTGGGAAATGCTTTCATTTAGAATTATGATGCCTTTTGCCAGATTGCTGAGCAATTAAACTCTACTTAAGCCCAGAAAAAGTACTTCCATGAGAAGTTTTCAGTGCAGTTCCTGGCTGAGATTGTGAAGAGGAGTATTATTTACAAATATCTCATTAACAGACATTATAAAGTTGATTATGCCCCTGTGGGAATGGATGACAAAATTTTCACAGCCTTCATTAGAAACAAAAACCTTCTGATGCAAGGCAAATACGGTTTTGGGTGCACATATAATAAAGTTATACATATTAGCTTAAAAGCAGCTGCTCTGGAAACCCTATTGGAAATTCTTAGTTTTCCTAATGTGTAGGAGAAATCCATTTTCTGTAGGTATTTTTAGTGCTGACTTCCTCTCCTGTGCTATTATCTTACACACTCTCCCATTAGTGCTTGCTGTGTTTCCAGGTCAGCCATGTGATTGCCGAGCATCCCTGCCTGCCTGTGACTGACTTGCCAGACAGGAGCCAGAGGGGCAGGTTGTCAGCGCTGGCTGCCAGCAGCAGCTTCTCCCAGCCTGGACCCGCTGATAACCCACAGAAACCCCCTCCTCTCACCCTTCTGGGAAGGTCGTCGCTGTGTGGTTCAGAGAGAGACCCTGTGTAGGTGTAAAGATGTTTCTCTGTGAAGGCACCCGTGTGTTGGAACACAAAACAGCCCCACTGTTGAGAGGCATTTCAGAGCTGCTGCTTCGCCTTGAGCCATGGCTGTTGTAGCATGAGCTGAGTGAAGCACACAAATTTCTGCCTTTTTGCCACTTGTTACATTTGCAACTCAAATGAACTTGCTGTGCTTCAGAAAATTGCAAGAAGCGGTGAAAACATTGCAGCCCAAATCCCTCTGTGAGCTTTTTTTTTTGTGTGTGTGGTAAAAAACCCTTAGGCAAAGTGCTTTAAACCCAGCAGTGCTGATAATGAGAGTTAATAACTTTCCAGTTATTGGCTTTTTTGCTACATACGACTTTTTTAAAAAGGTATTTAAACCAATCCAGCCAGTTGCTGTGGATGTCTCTGTGTGTGTTTAATGAACAGCTGGCTCTTTTGAACTGGGAATTTTAATACTTTCAGTTCCATGAAACTGGAATCGGAGGAGGCGGATGATTGTACGAGAGAGGGAGTGCATTTTCTCATGCGAATTCAGGAGCAGGGAGGGAGGGAGGGAGAGGAAAGCATCGTAATATTGCGTGTGTTTCTGTTTCAGCGGATCAAATCTTTCCTCTGTCTGCATCTGAGCTATTTGGTTGTGATCAGATGATCAGAGCTCAAGGAAGCGATTGGAGAGCGAGCTGGCTGCAGCTGCACTGTAGGCTGTTTTCAGGGACAAGGAGCCACTGTTTTTCAAACATAGCATAAACATAGAAGTTATTTTGTAGGCTTCAGGATGCAGATATGGGTTGTGCTGCCAGCATTGTTCTGCTCCAAGCCTTTCGTTCTGTGGTACAGAGGAACTGTCCACATATCTGCAGGCGACGACGACGAGAGGAGTTGTCACATGAAATTCTCCCGCTGGATAGCGATGATGAAATGAGCAGACCCAGGACTCTCATCATAATGGTATGGTATACTTTAATCAAGAGAGAGGTGACAGAATTATTATTACAGATGGTGTGTAATTATTTTTTTTCCTTTAAATGCACAGAGAGAGAGCAATTGACAGGCAATTTGTCAGGTTAGTTCTGTTAGTTTGCTGGTAGATTTGCTGTATCTGTAATATTACTTTATTGGTGAAACTGTAAGCTCCACATAAGCTCTGTGTAAAGTAAATGTTCTCTTATTTAATTGTTGGTGAGTTTTATTGCTGTTTGTGAGATAGGCAGCACTGGAGCCGGTAGCATGGTTATGTTTTATTTCAGACTTGGAATTACAAACAGCAGACAGCTTAGGAAATGTTTGCTAAGTCTGTTCATCATAAAATCAAAAACAAACCCAAAAGCCAAGCCAAACAAAAAAAAAAAAATCTTTACTTGCACCCAGGATGCAGTTAGAATTTTTATTAAGTTATATGCAAATAAACTCCCATATATCTTTGCTTCAAATGGTTTGCAGCAGTAAAATGTTTGCTGGATCACTGCTTTCCGGTTTACTGAGTTGCCTCTGTTTTTAATAAAGGGGGGCTTGAAAGGCTCTTAGTCTTCGAGTGTCGTTTTCTTCCTGAATTAAAATTTTACTTTGTGATGGGAATATAATAAGCGCTATAGGTTTATTAGGAATAAGTGACAGGGTTGTTCCTCATTATAAATCACTGTTTCAGAATGAGGAATACACTTACTGCCTAGTTACTGCTCTTCTTTGCCAAATACACATATGGTGCACGTTTCCAGAACCCTGGAGTGGTTTGCATCTGAGGTGGCAATGATTTGTTACTCTGTGGCTCTCACTTGATAAAAATATTACCAAGACACAGAAAATAGTATTTTTGCCAGTTTGTCAGGACACTTGTTTATATCATTTGAGTGGTACTGTTTGATGAAGTTCGAAGTGCACCCCCATGATACTCTGATCCCACACAGGGCTGCAACTTAGTGGTAAAGGGTAACATTAGAGAATTCCATAGCTGTCCTGAGCAGCTGTTTTGAATAGAGCATTGCTGCCCATGGAGAGGTGTGTGGTGCAGCCATGGCAACGATAGTAGCAAGGACCCAATCTCAGCAGTGCTTTACGTATGAGTTGAGGGTATTATCCAGTGCATGGGGAGCCTCGTAGTCATAAGGAGGATGGAAATGGATTTTGTCATTGTGAATCTGATGTTAAAGCTTCTTGTGCTCTAAAAGTATCTATGTCTATACAACAAACTTTTTTTTTTCCACTTAATGGTTAAATAAATGACCTCAGCAGCGTTTAAACAAATAAATGTCTCCTTCCTGGTAGTAATTTCAAGCATGATGAAGTGAGAAATGTCTGGAAGCACATCCGAGTATGGATCATCTGTGTAACTTGCTTCAGTCCTTGGAATAAAAGGGTAGTCTAGGGTGTTGTGGCAGCAAACACTGCGCCAGCCTTGCCAAACACAGAAATACTCACCAGCAGCTTGAGTTGTGTTTCTTTGTGTGGTAAGTCCTGTGAGATCAGGGCTCCAGGAGCAAAGGTCCCTGGGCTCTCAGGGAAGTGAGGCTTTACCCTGCAGTGTGGAGGGAGCTGTGGAAGCTGCCCACCACCCTGCAGAGGCGGGGATATCCAAAGGAGAGGCATTCTGGTCACCTGTTGGTGATGGTCTGTTACCTGATGCTGGATGTGGGCTCTGAGATCCCCTCAAACGCATCCACCCGTTGTACTAACAGAGGCTCAGGTTTTCCATAGCAGTGGTTAATGCCCTGGTGTTTGTCCTGCCAAGAGGCTGCCCTTCCTCAGGAGCTTTGTGGGATCGTTTTCTCCCTCTCAGTCCCTTTGAGAAGAGGAGGAGCAGTGGTTCAGCCCTGTCCTGAGGCTGGGGTAGGCGAAGGCAGGCGCTTTGGAGGAAAGCTGCTGGGCAGAGGTTGACTTGCAGAGGCTGATCTTTCTCTTCAGGATGTGTATTATTACCATGCTTTTGTTTTGAAGCATTTAATTATGTAAATATCTAAATGAATTTGCCATTAAGCTTTGCAGTTAGGCTTAGGAATGATGTGGAGACCTGGTGAGCTGAGAACAAAGCTCTGCTTCAGAGCACTTTGTGGCAGAATGGATGGTCTTGTTTCCACCTGAATTATGTTACTTGAAAGAGCAGCATGATAAAGAGAGCTGGAGGCTACTGGGCCTTAATGCAACGCGTTATGGTCCTAACAAATTAGTTTTTCTCCTTGGTCTGTTGTAGATCGTTGAGGTTTATGTCTGTATAATACAGTGGAGGCAACTATGCAGGCGAGCAAAAGAGTGTTTATTTCCCAGTGTCATTATGCACATTGTGCAGATGCCAGGAGCTAAACTGATCCCAATGAGATTACTGAGAGCTCGTGTCTGAGGGCAGTGAGCAATTGGAGTGCCCAAGAAGAGGAGAGGAAATCTCAAAATGCAGAATACCAGAAGTACACTGAGGGGCCTGGCTACCATCATTTGGCTCCTGTCAGCTGAAGAGCTGGCATTTTGTCTCTTCATGCCTTCAGATGAAATGGTCTTCCTCTCTGTAGCTTGTGTGCCACTGCCTATTTGTTCTCTACAGAAAGTGTTAGCCTTCGCTGTTGATTTCAGGAGATAAACTATGCCTTCTGAACAGCTTCTTGAAGTCACCAGGCTCTGCTCTCTGTTCTTGCAAGTTTGCCTGTCCTGTGTGTAGCAAAAGTAGCATCTTGGTGTTGCCTTGATAAGGAAAGCAACCCCGAATCAGAGAGAACAACAGTCTACCCTAAAATGCTTCCAGTACATAAACAGCTCTAGGGATATGCCCCATTTTCCTTTGTTAGTCACTGAAGAGGAACATCCTTGTCGGATATTCTTCTAGGAATTGTTTTTGCCAGTGGCACTCCACGCAGGAGGAGATGCTGTGGGTGTGCTCTATGAGAAAAGAAAGGAAGAAGTCCCAAGCACAGCCTCCAGCTATTGCTTAATGGCTACCTACTAATCACTGTATGAAGCCTTTAAGCATCACAGCAGGTATTTGTAACATTCTAGTCCTTGCAGAAAGTGAAGATTGATGTCTTTATTGAGAGAAATTTTTTTTCTTCAGTTTGTTAGTTTAGAAATGTGGTTTTACCCTTAGGCAAGACAGATAAATCATTGGTTTTAGATCTTGACTGGATCCACAGAGCTAGGAGAGATGTTGGAAAGAGAAAACTGTAAATTCTCTGTCAATTACTATTGTGTGTCATCTTCTCTGGGATATCCTGGAATGTGCAAGAGACATGCAAAGTAAGTGTCCAAACAACCTCTAATAGGGTGTACCAGTTGAATCAATTTTTTCAGTGACTCTGATTTAATAGACCCTTGTTTTCTGTACCTTTAAGAGCATGTCTGCAAGAGTTGGCTTTCAAAATAAGTCTATGAGATGGTGAGGTTTGAGATACTGAAAACCCTTCTAGAGTGAATGCAAATGGCTGTACAAGCTGTTTCCACAACAAAAAGGAGAAGAGGAAGATGCCTGAAGGAAGAAAATGAAGTACATGGGGTTATGTAGAACTGTTTGGTGTTTTAAGGGGGAGCACTAACATTCAAGATGATGGTTTGCATTTGGAACTTGTGGCTTGAAGTTGAGATTTACCTAGTAGGTCATTCTTTAGGTTTTTTTCCATGTAATTTATTACAAACCGTGGCAGCGGAGATTTGTGTGATAAGAGCAAGGCATATTTGAGGATATGATCCTACTCTCCGCCACCCCCAGCTTTCCTGCCCTTGGTAATAAACTCCATAAAAATGTAAAAAATGTTTTGCATTTTTGAATAAAATAGCGTAACTTGAGCTGACTTATTAACTTTAACACAACGATATTCACTTCATTAATGCTGCCCAAGCTGCCTCTCAGGCCGCTTAGTTTGTAAATAGATTTTTACTCTTCTAAAAGCAGTAGAGAACAGAAATGGGGCTTTGAGAATTTCCCCTCATCTAGTATTGAAGTTTACCTTTAGAACTGTGTTCCTCTAGATTTTGTTGCATGGTCTGTGTTAATTTTCTACCTCAAGCTGAAATAATTTAGTGCACTCATCTCATTTGTATGCATTTCTCTCCTGAAGGTCTGTGCAATGTAAGTGCTATCAATGGGTGGCAGCTCTAGGAATTGCAGGATCTCTGACTCATAACTTTCTGGTTTTGTATGTAGGAATGTGTCCGTGTGTACTCTAATGGGGGGGAACTGCAGTGCCTTTTGGAGGCTCAGCCCTGGGAGCAGAAGGGTGTTCCCTTCCTGCAATGTCTTAGGGGAGGGATTGTCTTTGCAAAGCAAGATCACCCAGGGCTGCAAAATGAAAAAAAAAAAACCCTCAAAATTTTCATGACTTCTTAGCTCAAGTCAGAAGCTTCAATGTGTAATAAGCAACGATAATCGTATGTAGCTTTATTTGACCTTAACTTCCACTTCAGCAGCACTTGACCTCAGCAGGAACAGAAACAGGCCCGTGTTTGAATAAGTGAATAACATTAGAGTGTAAAGAGAAGTAGTAAGCGATGCACAGAAGCAGTTCTGCTTCAGAGTCATTTTGGCCACTGTTCTTGTTACCTTTGAAGCTTCTTTGCATGCTGTGCCCAGTGTCCCTCAGGCCTGTGAGTGACTGCAGTGACTGCCAGCCCTTCCCCTGCGTACCAGGGACAGTGTCCCTTGCTGCTCCATGGAAGGATGTTGGGTTTGTTTTGGTGTTTACCCATTGAGACAGCAGCCGTGGCTCTGGGTAGAGTTTCTTATATACAGAGGGGTGAAAATGTGGGTCAGTTTTCATTCTTCGGTGCTGCAGTACCGTGTAGTGTATGCATATGGTTCAAGAAAAGCTGGTGTTAAAAGTGGCCTTTTACCACTGAGCAAATCTTCTCCATCTGACTTTGGTACTCTGAGCGATGTTTTATATTGCTTTCACTTCTTATTAGCGTTGCAGTGATGTGTGTAGTATGACAGTGTGTGGAATGTAATTATTATGAATGTGTTAACCAAATTTTTATGACAGCTTATGAAGAGTGTGGGCTCAAAGCAATAAAGTGATGAAAACATTCTCCTACATATGAGGAATTTATTCTCTTTTTTCTAGGGAAAAAAGAGAAAAGTAAGCTATTTATTCGTAAGCAATGCATACCTGAAAGAGAAGGATATAAATTTAAGAGGCACAGAAAGTCTCTGTAAGTCTCAGTCGTTGGGAGTGCCTTGGGAAGGTGATTTAAGCATTTGACAAAAATCCCAATTTAGGATGTGTGCTCAAAATGCTTCTTGAGAGAGAAAAAAATTGACCTATAGAAAGGCAGAGGAACTTGATTAAAGCCAAGAAGACAAAGAGAGAAACTAACCCACACAAGAAAAGCAGGAAAAAAACAAGCCAGGTTTTTCAGACGTTGGCCATCTGCAGCCCCAGTGCTGTGTCATAGGCACATATACAGACAGAGCTATGCACACACACGCTTGATTTGTCACAGTTTTGTCTACGATGCTCTGCAGTTCTCTCCAGCTCTCATGGCCTTTAGCAAATGCAAGCTTTCCACATTTCCCTTGATCATTTTGCTCTTTGGATCTTCATACAGAGTTAAGAAGAAGATTCCAGTGATCTGTCTAGTCTGGGATTTTAGAACTGGGTGAGCTGTGGTTGTAGTAGCCTGAAGCTCTGTACGTGGTGTGGTGCCCTCATACACCAAGTCAGCCATGAGCACAGATTTTGCATTTGTTTGTGTCTTTCCTGTGTTTATCACAATATTAAATACTTGAATGAATTATAAAGAAAAGATAAACGATTAAGATACTAACATAGATTTAAATGCCAAGTGCTAGACACAGGATGAACCACCTAAAATAACCACAGTAATAACTGAAGTTCTAGAGACTTGATTTGAAATGCATTTCACACAGAATTTAGTAGAGGTATTTTGTTTCATGCTGTCACTAGACAGTGTAGTGTTGGACAGAAATAGAAAACATGTATGTGTGTATTTGGGACCAACAGCCTTTAGGTATAATTTCAGAGTAGTTCTCTGGGGTTTTTTAATGCACATCTTGGGCTGCACAAGTAGTTCCAGACTCATGACTTTGTTCAAATAATTTGGTCTTTTGCTTCCCCCAGTGAGGTTTTGGTACTGGGATGTGTGGCTGCTGCTGGCACTGTACTGACCAGGCTGTGGGAGTGGGTTAGGTTGGGAGTTAATATCTACAGGAATTAAATGCTAACAGTGATACAACTGCTGCAATGTCCTGGCTGAGAAGCAGATTGTCCCGTGCTCCATTACAAGGAGCCCATCTCCATTTGGCAGAATTCACAGAATCTCAGAGAACTCTGAGTTTAGCAGCTCTGTCACTGCCCGGAGCTCACAGGAGGCAGGTTGGGGCAGCACGGGCACTCTGTTGAGCCAGAGGAGTGCAGAAATCCCTGTGGTGCTCCATTCACACTCCTGGCACTCCCCAGGTGTTTGCACTGCAGTGCCAGTGAGAGTATTCCCGTGGGGATCCGCAGCTGGAGCACCGGCCTGTGCTGGGCAAGGCAGCTGGAGAGCCTCTGGCTGGCAGCGTGGGGGCA
>VWZT01010669.1:5319-59007 GCA_013397055.1 Pachycephala philippinensis | reverse complement strand
ATGTGGCACACCTACAACCTGCTGCAGGTGGGTGACAGCCTCCGCGCCTCCACCATCCGCAAGGTGCAGACCGAGTCGTCCACGGGCAGCGTGGGCAGCAACCGCATCCGCACCACCCTCACCCTCTGCGTGGAGACCATCGACTTCGACTCGCAGGCCTGCCAGCTGCGGGTCAAGGGCACGAACATCCAAGAGAACGAGTACGTGAAGATGGGCGCCTACCACACCATCGAGCTGGAGCCCAACCGGCAGTTCACCCTGGCGAAGAAGCAGTGGGACAGCGTGGTGCTGGAGCGCATCGAGCAGGCCTGCGACCCGGCCTGGAGCGCCGATGTGGCGGCCGTGGGCATGCAGGAAGGGTTGGCTCACGTCTGCCTGGTCACCCCGAGCATGACGCTTACTCGTGCCAAGGTGGAGGTGAACATCCCCCGCAAGAGGAAGGGGAACTGCAGTCAGCACGACCGGGCGCTGGAGAGGTTTTACGAGCAGGTGGTGCAGGCCATCCAGAGGCATATCAACTTTGAGGTGGTGAAGTGTGTACTGGTGGCTAGCCCAGGCTTCGTGCGGGAGCAGTTTTGTGACTACATGTTCCAGCAGGCAGTCAAGACTGACAACAAACTTCTGCTGGAGAACAGGTCCAAGTTCCTACAGGTAAGGAGCTAAGCAGCCACCAGAGTGGGTAAAAAGAGGCTTGAGAGTTGTGTGTGATAGTAAAAGGTAGTTACATGGGAAATAAGTCATTAAAGAAAACAAATTTCTGAGTCAGCATCATGAGGAAATTATTCTCATGCCTCTTAAAGTATAAGGGAGTTGCAGATGGTACAAGGATGGTTCCCACCTAGGGTACCTTAATGTGGTGTAGAGAAAGTATTAGGTATTTCAAACTCCCTGTAAAGGCTCGTTTACTCTTGACTTAAGTGTGAAGTGCAAGTTGGAAAATACTTTGCACTGTGACTGTCACACTGTATAGCATGCATGTTTAATAACACTTTTCTTAAATCTTCTTTTAAAAGTACATGCATGTGGTATAGGTGAGTGCATTTTGTTGTTAGTTTTGTACTATATAGTTAAAGGCTGTGCTTTTTTCCTTGTTTCTTAGTCATCTCGCTGATTGAGTGGGTGGGGATGTTAGCCTTGTACTGAAATAGGCATATTCAGAGCCTAAAATAAGTTTTCATAAGGATACTTGTATAATTTTTAGGTTGGAGTAGGCCTGTCATCTGGGACCAGGGGGAGTGAAGTGTGTCCCAGTGCTTAATGGTCCCAGTATTTAGGAGACCCAGTGCACCAAGAAGTTTCCTTTTCCATGTGTAGCAAAGTGATAACAGTGAGAAGTTTTAACGTTCTTCACAGCTTTGCAAGCATAATAATTATGCAGCTAGAATTGATGCTTTTACGCTATATGCCTGCAGTCTTAAGGGGCCTTCCTTTTCTTGAATGCTTTAAAAAAGAGACTTAGGTCTTAGTTTCTTAGTAGTTTCAAGTAGCCTTACCTTGGGAACTGTTGAGAGCATCTCACATATTTAACCCGGCCTTTGAAAAAGAGAGACAGTTTTCTTGTGCTTCTTGAAAGGCAGTTTAAAGGATTTGGTACAGGCTTTGGGTTGCAGGAGAGGTTCTTTGAGAAAAGAATCATGTGTGTTTCAAGGAGATAAGTTCCCCAAATAACTATCAAGATTATTGTTATGTATCATAGAGGATGTTTGTGATTGGTTAATCAAGAAAATGGTCGTTTTCCTTTAAAAACACCAAACCTCTGACTTTGTTTTCACTCTAGGTCCACTCTTCCTCAGGACATAAATACGCACTGAAGGAAGCACTCTGTGACCCAGCTGTAACTAGCCGTCTTTCTGACACTAAGGCAGCTGGTGAGGTCAAAGCCTTAGATGACTTCTATAAAATGCTGCAGCACGAGCCTGACCGGGCTTTTTATGGGCTGAAACACGTGGAGAAGGCCAATGAAGCCATGGCCATTGATACCCTGCTGATCAGTGATGAGCTTTTTCGGCACCAGGATGTGGCTACACGTGCCCGATACGTTAAATTGGTAGATAGCGTGCGGGAGAACATGGGCACAGTACGCATTTTCTCCAGTCTCCATGTATCTGGAGAGCAGCTGGGCCAGCTGACAGGGGTGGCAGCCATCCTGCGCTTTCCTGTTGCTGAGCTCTCTGACCAGGAAGATGAATCTAGCTCTGAAGAGGATTGATAACAGTGACTTCGTTCCACAGTTTCTTTTCCATGTCATGTTGAAATGACGTAAAAGGCGCTCCCAACCTGAATACTGTGTGCTGATGTACCATGACGTGCAATTATAAGGTTTTAATAGTAAACATATACATACATCTATGTAGCTTTACTCCGCACACTACTTGATACCTGATCTAATGTAATAATTATTGGTATGCTGTGCTGAGCTGACTGTTCTTGCAGTTCTGGACCACCAGCAGTAGAAGAAACTAATTTGGCTCCCCCAGTGCTGCTTAGTCTGCATGTTAAGGCAGACTGCTAACTTAGTGAAATGTGTGGGAAAAAATAGTAAACTAACAAGGACAAATTCACCTTATTTCTGTTCAAATGCTTGAAAGAGTATTGCAAAACAAATGTAAACTTCTTCATGGAAGACCTGTCAAAACTGTGCTTGATCTTCATAGGAACTCCCTGTAGAAGAATGGGGTCAACATCATCTCTTAGGGCTTTGTGGGGTGGTGTTGTAAGTCTAACCACTTACATATTTCTGTGAAACACTTGAAGCAGTCTCTTAGGAGCCAGACCCTTTAAGTTAACCATTTCTTCTTCGCTAACACGACAGTAGATGCGGGACAAATGATGAATCTCCGTGCGCCAATTAATTATCTTTTTGAATGCTGTTACCTTGGGAGATTGTCCTGAAGACTAACAAGGTGTCATTGACTGTATTCTTCTAAACTGACATTATTTAGCACCCAGTTCTGAGAAAGTATAGGAAAAAGCTTAGAAAATCAGGACTTCAGTTTCCACAAGGAGTCTTTTGATAGAAAATAGTTTAGGTAAGTTTGTAATCTGGTATTGTATTTGCATATCTCTTCAAAAATATACGTAAGCTGTGATACAGAAGTAAAGATGACAAAATTATAAATCAAACTTCACCTTAAGATAGTGGCAGCTGTACAACTGCAAATTGCCTTTTCAGTTATTTGATCTGCTCAAAGCACTGAGAGCCACCAAGAGTTTTGTGTCTTCACTGGGCAGTAAATCTTAGGCTGAGGAAGCAAACTACTTTGTAATTCAGACATAACCTGTGGTTGTATTGTTTCAAACGAAAGTTCGATGGTTTGGCTTGTGTGTGTAAACAGGCATTCTTTTTTTAAAATGTGGTGGAAGTCAAGAACAGGAACCACATTTCCAGAATTCTGTGATATGGAAAGTGTCCTAAGAGTGGAACATTAAAAAATAAAACCACCGAAACTCCTAGTCTGGGTACAATAGTTTTTTAAGGGTAGTCCCCTGTGTTCACGGGTGCCAATCGTTTGAATTTAATATTATCTATTGGTAGCTGAAACATCAGTCTAAACTTCTTGATAGAGAAGTACTTTTGAATTAAAGCCATCTTCACTTTTCTACATTATCCACACAGTCTAAGGAATTCTTGATCAAAACTTATATTACAGGTGTAACACTTCGATTCTTCTTTCACTGAAGACGAGCAAGCCCATTGAGACACTTGTTTACAGTCAGCTTGCACACATAAATTATGTTATTTGAGCTTTACATTTTTGTCTTGAATGATGTTGGGTGCCACAAGTCGAAGAAGGCTCATGTAGGCTTTCTTTAGCAGTTAAGACTGCTTAAATTAATGTATTTATTTTTAAATTTCCCTAAATTGATTATACACTTTCCCAGCTAGAAAACACCTTGATTCCTGCTGTATCTAGTTCAATGTAAAAAACATAAGAAACAGAAGAAACTGACCAGGAAATATTAATTACATGCAGCACATTATGGCCTTAAACTCATGTCTAAACAAGTCACTAATTCCTCCGGGCTGTTATAGGATGGTATAGTATTATATTCCCTTTTTCTAAGTAATGCCAGTTTGTTGCAATTGTACACAAATGACACTTACATTCAAATTTGTAGTACACTGGAAATTCTTAGTTTATTTCTAAGCAAACTCTCTAAGAGACAAATCAAACTGTTCTTTGGTTGTGGGATGGATTGCTATTTTGTCAGACCAAACTGGTTCCAGTTATTCCATTTTAAACCAGAAATTACAAAGAGTTTTTGCTGTGTACTACATTATTACAATGACGATTTTGTGTTTTGTTCCTGTAGTTACCACCAAGGAAAGAAGTGGCCATTTTTTTGTGTATTTGTTTTCTGTTTCATCTGCTAAGAAAATGTGAAAATAGTGATTCCTTGAATTATTTACACTTAGAATTAAAATTCTGCCATGACTTTATATTTTGTGTATTTTTCTTTTTTATTGGCTATTGCTATCATGTTGTTAAGTCTCTGAAAGAAATACACATGGAGTTGCCCAGACTATGGAAGGGTGTGATTTTTTTTTTTTGGTGGTAAGCTTTTTTGTAGTAAAATAAATATACAATCACTATATATACAAATGCATCCTGTTTCAGGAAACAGCTTAAGGGCTTGGTATTGAAAGTGGGCTGTGTTCAGTAGTTGCAGATGCTTGACCTGGCCAAGTTCCAGGGTTGCTAGTATCTTCCACATTTCAAGGAATTTTGATTAGTTGAAAAGTCCATATTGATGAAGTTGCTTGCTCAGTGCAGACCTTAGTTCGTGTGTGTAGATAACACTTGCACAAAAGATTCATGGTATCAGTAGATCAAAGGAGTGAGTGCTAGAGCCATGGGAAAACATCTGTTGTGTCTATTGTTTGGTACTAAACATACATGAATTAAAAAATGTGTTTTGAAGTGTCTCCATTTAGTTTAGGATTGCATTCAGACATAATTCTGTGAATTAATGTGGTGTAGCTTCCAGTTTTTCAGTTCACGAAATGAAGACACATTGTAGGACTTCTTAAAGCTTATTATTTGGTAGGAAGAAAACTTTAAAAAGTATCATGAAATCAGATTGATCATGAACCCTGCTGTGCTATACAATGAGTCAAATAAATTTATTCATTTATTCATTTGCCTCTCTTGCAAACTTGTGTTTTGGAACAAGCCTCAGTTTCTTGGTTCTGTCACCTTTATCATTTAAATCCATTTATCATACACATTTATGTGGTTATTTATCAGCTAGTTTGGTGCAAAATTCAAGGTCACCACCACCTAGAGACCAAAACTACAAGGCAAAAGAAAAGATAACTCTTTCAGTAAAATTGTAAAGCATTTAAGAGTATTTGACTAGGGAACTCCTCATCTACCTCCTCCTGTCTTCATGGATAAGTACAATGCTATTAGTAAATGGTCTTTGGACCACCAGTGTAACAAGAGTCCGTAGCTCTCCAGTTTAATTTGTGATGGGACTAGGCACAATGTTTTTAAAGCCATGTAAATGTCTAAAGTAATTTTCATTTGCTACTGTTCTCTCATAGGTTAAGTAGCCCTGAATTTTAAAGCTAACTTACCCTTTGAAAATTTCTTATAACTTCTGAGCTGCTGACCTTGGTTTGCCTTGTTCAGTGAAGGTATATTATAGCTCGCTTCTCATTGGACTGATAAATCTCTTGAGCCTCTCAAATTTCTTTCTGGAAGCTGGAATATACATCCAGAAAACTGTACTCATATGCATGTGTCTCTTTTAGATCACCCAGTCCATTCACTTTTTCGAGAAAATAAGCCTGTTTTATAAAGGAGTAGACCCTGAGTTTTGCAGGAAAAACTCCCAAATTCTCAGAATGTGTTTTTATTTTAAGCCATATTTCTTCAGTGTGTGGTCTTTTAGACCACCTACAAAAGGTCTAAAAAAGCAATTTTTAAAATGTGAAGCAGCAATTAGAAGGTCTGCAATTAGGAATCCTTGTTTATAACTAAAATTGGAATCACTACAGGAGACATAGTAACAAAGAAAGGAAGGAATGACTTCAGAAAAGTACTTAATTATGTCCTTTTTAGATATGGCAAAACTTCAGACTTGATTTTTTTCTTGCACTGATTGCTTTAATCCAAAGATTTCTCAGTTCTGATTTGATTTAGTAGATAGTAAGGAGAGAGTGGTCACAGGGCATTGCAGTAGATAATTTTCCAGTATCTGTGTTGGTCCTGTAATGGCCACAACTTGCTTTTAGGGACTGTTTCATTCAGATTTTGTGCGGAAAAGAAGTATTGTGAAATGTCATTATTCTGCAAATACAGGGTTAAGAAAATGCCTAACCATTTGGATCTTGTGATAATTATGATTCTTAATTCAGGCTCCGACAGGGGTTTAGCCTGGGCTTTTTCAGCAGTGGAAAGAGTAAACACAGGCTGTGAAGCTTCTTGTGTGACAGTTGCCCAAAGACTTGCTGAATAAGTGTAATGTTTAGTCCTGCCACATTTTTTACGCTTGACTCAAGTAGGGCATTGACTTGGATTTGAGGATAACTTGCTTGCATGATACAGAATACAAAGGAAAGAAATGTCTTCAGTCTAACAACCAAACTGCATATCCCCTGTGAACTTGTGCACTTGACTGTTTTAGAAATGCTCTATAGCTTTTCTATGAAAAAATTGACTCCTTAGGTGTCTTACCCTAAAATAAAGTGTGAGGAAAAGGTTTCTAAAATCATAGTTGTTTTTAATGTTGTCTGAAAATAATTCTTCCTTTTGTCCCACTTGAGGGCTGTATGAGAAACAGAGAGGGGAGTGGTATCAGAGCAGTCCTTTCTTCCAAGTCAGTGTCTTCTGGGACATGCAACATGGAGCAGCAACTTTCAAGCCCTGCCAGCTCTTGTCAGTTTTTGCTATATCAATCTTTAATTTATTGCCCTCTTTTTGGGAAATGCTACATTCACAGCTAATTTAATTGCTGCCATGCTGCTCTAAGAATTACTTAGAAGTCAAATTAGAGCTGATCATGAATTCTCTGCCAAAGTAGCTGTTCCATTAGAGAATGTTAATTAGTTAAAACCAGTTCTCCTTTTTAGGCATGTGCATACCAGACACGATGGGAAGTGTTTTCTCTAGTCCAAAATGGAACTCCTAGTCAAAGCCAAGCCTGGAATAGTGAAGAAAGAGTGTAGGTAGGGGTTTAAGAAGTCATATGGAGCAGAAGATACAAAGCTTGAGACCATTTTCTCTTTCACAGTTAACACTAGGCTAAAGGTGCTCCCTTTTCTGTCAGTGTCATTGGTTAAGTACAACTTCGACATTGAGCAAATAAATGTTTTTATATCTTGTCTGAGATACCTAAATCACAGCTGGCTCAGGCATGATACCTCATGGGATGGAGGCGGCAATTTTCAGGCTTCTGGTCTGAGCATGAAAATAATTGAAAGCTAGGACTGTTCCTATCAAACACACTTTGGCAGTAGTCTTTTCAAAAAAAAGCCCTGAGTAGTGTTCCACGTTTCAAAAAGATTTTGGACCTAATGGCTACCAGCAAATCTGCTTTTGAAGACGGGCAGATTGTTTCCCATGCAGTACTTTTTGTTTGATTAGAACAAATACTTTTAGCACACTTTTTGCTGAAAGGGTTCGTGTGCAAAGATGTGTGAATGTGTGTGTGTGTGTGTGTGTAGTAAGAAAAAAAGTTAACTTGTCTCTTGGCTTGCAGTTGCTTTGGTAGCTGAAGGATTGGCTCAGGATGCAGCGTTGATAATTATCTTCAGGACTCAAAGATTTGTTTACTGTAGGAGGAACTTGGTAGCAAGTGATAAATTCAGGAAGTCTGACAGTTGTTGAATGCTCATGGATGTTTCCTTCAATGGTTTCTGGAGCTCTGAAAGCTACAGCACGTTTTGCTGAAGGAAACTGCATTTTCTTTTACCTGCAGTGTTCAGTCTGGTAACTTCAAGCATTTTAGATAAATAGTTTAGTTTAGGTGTGAGAGAAGTTAATTAATTGCATTTGTTTATCTTGCCCAAACAGGTACCATAAGACCACTTCCATTTAATGAAGAGAACTGGTGTATCCCCTGTAATTTATGCCTCTCCTGAGTGGAAGTTGCTGTTCTGAGATAGGCTGTCTAAGAGAAGCTGGAGTGGGTTTTGCAGAAACGGTGCTGGGTGAATTTGGCTGTCTGCCAGGACAGTCAAGTCTCCTGGGGCAGTGGCTGCCCTTGCTGCAAGGCTGTGTGTAGGAGCTACTGGGACAGCAGTGGTGAAAGGCAGAAAAAAAGCAGCTGTCTCCTGAGGGACCTTTTCCAAGTTCCAGAGCTGTGAGGAAAGATGAAAAGCTATGGTTTAATGGAAAACATGAGGTGCTGTTTTGGGTATGCGACTTCTTCCCCAAAGGGAGACACAGTGAATGTTTGAAATATCTGTACTTAGTTCTAACAACTCATGCTCGGTTGAGGATAAGATGCCAGCTGATGTGATTAAGCTTCGTGTGTGTGTTCAGCAGGAGAGGAGCTTTGAGTGTGAGACAGAGACTAGAGATATTGAGACCTTGCTAATCCTCGCACTATGGAGCAATTTCTGGCCACCTTGCTATTGCTGTATCTGAGGTTTGTGAAAGACTGTCTTTGTTTTCCTTTCATACCTGTCTGAAAGCCACCTTCTTTTTCAAAAATACTGCTTTGTGAAACAAACACCTCAACTGTGTTGTGCTGCCAGTTTGTGTGATAAGCAAAGGGAAAATTTCTAGTCAGACATTAAAAAAACCCAAACCAAACAGAAACTGATTGAAATAAACCTTACAGACTTTTTGAGAGGGTACCTAATAAGACGAAAAAGAGAAAGACAGATGAAACAATATGTAACAAGGTTTGTTGGTGGGTTTTTAACAGTTTTTCAGGTCATTGCAACTAAGATAAACAGACTAGTAAGTCAGATCAGTCAAATGACAAGTTTTTAGACCTTTTCTCTAGAAATCCCCAGAAATCAGTTATTAAAACTCCATTAGTACATAGTCAAGCATTGTGATCTTGGTAAATTATGATGGCCCAAACTGTTTCAAGCTGTCTGCGTTTGTTTTGTCCAAGTGTAGATTTGCATGGTCCTATGTATTGTTCTTACGAGACAAAGTGTTTTGTTATGAACAAAGGTAAGTGTTCAGAAAAAAAAAATGTTGACAATGCTGACGACTATGAATCCGACCTTTCCTAATTCTGAATACTTGTCTTGTCTGAATAGGTTATACAAATTTATAATTGACTTCTTTTTTTTGAAAGAGTGTGGAAATTGTCACTGAAAAAATGCTTAGGGCTTTAGGCAGTAGTAATTTGAATTTGAGCTTTTTGCTTATTTCTAGAACATTTTTAAAACTGCTTTGTTCCCTACTTAAAGCACTTTTATTTTGACATAAGAACTGGCAAGAAATAAATGTATGTTAGAGAGCAGAAAGTTCCTACTACTGAAAAAATGAGAAATTGGAACAGCCTTCCAGTCAGAAAAAATCAGAGCAAAAGGTCACTTTTATATGGAATTTGTTTACCCTGAAAAATGTGATGTAGCTGCCAGCAACAGTGAAATGACAGGAATCAATTCAGCAATCCTGTACCCATGCTTGGAACAGAGGCAGAACACTTGCTGTTTTTATTTCAGCTGAGCACTGTGTTGCCCTGTTTATATCTGTTCAATTCTTAGCACATATGTTCACACTACATCTCGACAATCGCACCAGATTGCACCACAGCATTGACCTCCTGTCAGACAGGGATTAGCTGTCTGAGCTAATGATGCAAAAATGTGTAGATTAGGTATCTGATAAGGGTTTAATGAGTACTTTCCTTTCCATCTCTGCCAGTTAGATGTCCTCCAGCAGCTGTAAAGGTTATTAAAAAATAATTTTTGCGTGTTTTATTTATAAACAGGCATTAGACTGAAGTCACTGATCATTAAATGTGTTTCCTTTAGAAAGCATATTTTCTCCAGTAATTCTGAAGTGAGCAGCTATGAGTTGGTCCTCTGTATCTATCAGCACAGCTTGGAAAAGTCTGTTTCATACAAGCCTTTCATACAAAGGCAACTGTGGTATCCAAAGAGCTGTAGACCAAAGAAGAATAAAAAGAGCTCAGCATTAGCACTGCTGTGCTGCCTCATAGCTGGACAGGAAGGAAAAGCTGGAAGTGATCTGCCGGTCTCTGCTGCTGAAACTGTAGTTGAGGTGCTACTTGTGAAAGACTGATGTTAAATCTGTGGTAAGGTAGCACACATTTGCAAGAGGAGTGTTGTGGGTTATAAGTTGGTGGCACAAGGTTCATTTGTACCTTTTTAAGAGGTCCTTTTGTTAACACTTGCAGCTCCTGTTCACTTTAGAAAACTGAGTCACTCTTAAATGACCCCAAAACTGACCTTAGTTTTGCAAACTTCAATTTAGATTGGACGATTTCCTCACTATTAAACTTCTGTGGTACTTCTATGAGGGTGATGCAGATGTTTGAAAGAAAGAGTAACAGATTCTTTATGGAACTCCTGGTGTCACGAGGATACTTTTAGAATACGCCTGGTCCAGATGGATATCTTTAAAATCATGGGTGTACTTCAGTGTTGTGGGTGGGAAATGAAAGTTATTAGTGCCAGTAATTCATGTAGAAAACTCTATCTTAAACTGCATCTAAAAAACAGGATGTTTTTCTACCTCTAGAATCCAGTTCTAATTTTTGGGGGGGAAACAAACCTTCCTTTTATAATCTCTTCATGGCTGGTTCCAAATTTCCCTGAATTGTTTATTGACCAATAAAAAGGAACATTTGCAGTAAAGAGACCTAGGATTAATTTTGCAGTGCTTTCAACTGGTTTACCAGAAAAATCCCTACAGCAACGGTACAACAAAAGAGATGTTCATGCTCTTACTGATACTTGAGTGCCAGAGTCTTTAAAAATTAGTGGATACGGTTGGTGATGCTTAATACGCTAAAGTTTTCAGTACATTGCCAATCAGCATTGATAATTCATGATGAAGTGGCTTTTGGAGAATTTTATTAGGTTTTCGCTTTAAAAAAAGTATCTTGACTGAAAAAATATACCACATAAAAGAAGATTAAAAGCCCGTAAACTTTTACTGCAATTTTTAAAATTGCTTTATATTCCAACTGCACTGTGAAATGACAAGGAAATAGTCACCAATCTCGTCCATGTCCTATTCCAAACATGTCACTCATAATTATTTCAGGGAATAAGTTTCTTGCTAGAGGTGCATCTTCTTATTTCAGCTGAGTGATACTGATGGAAAGTTGGCATTTTGGTTTTGTCTTTTCTCATGATCTCAGATAAACACTGTATGCCAATTCCTGGCTTACTGGCACAGGAATCCGTTTGCAGAAAGTTCAGTTTTATCTGTTGCCTGTAAATTATGCTCACCTCACAGGTAGACTGGAGATGAGCTACTATCCTATGACATATCAAGCTTATGAAAGTCCTTGTAATTATCTTAGACCATAAAATGAGCTAAGCTGCAAAATACCTTTTGCAGCAGCCTTATGCATTGTCTAGTGCAATACCAGGTGTTTCTTTGACCAAATGAATAAACCTTTTTTTCTTAGGGTGCAGTGTCTTTCATGATGTGTGTGTGGTTTTTTGTAGCCTTTACTAGATTAGGCAGCTATTTTTATGGTTAAGTCCATGGAAGAATGGATTTAATGATCACTGTGGTAATTTCCAGTCCCACATTCTTATCTGCTTGGATTTCTCAGTTAGAAGTGTAAACTTCACTTTATCACAGAGCCGTGTTCTTTAAATTGTCCAGTGCAATAAAAGATTTCTTATCACGGTTAATTCATGGGTAGAGACGAGTAAGGAAACAGACTGGCTGAGGATTATCTTCTCTTTTAACAGTGACCAGTCATAAATTTCGAACCAGGAGATCTCTGTATGTCTTAACAGAGAGTCGCTACTGTGATTACCCATGCTGGCGCATGCCTGAAACAGGCTCAGGATTTTGCTGTGAGCAGGTCAGACCCAATCTGTGCAAACAGGCAGTGCCTGGTCACTCATGCTCTTGCAGGACAGGCTGGCTTTCCCTGCAGGCATTTCAGTTCTGTGCAGTGGGGGATGAAGAGGCATTTCCATCTGAGCTTGTGTGAGAGCACTAGCATCTGGGAACCATTCATGGTGAAATTCCAGTGTTTCAGCAAATATGTGACTTATTTTCCATTATTGCTTGTAGCAATCTCTTATCAACTATATTCTCACTGTAGTAATTTTATGGTTACCAATAGGAGAAAAAATTAAAAAAAAATAAATCTTGAACAATATTATTGACAATACATTTGATGCTTTGCAAAGAATTAACATGCGCAGTAGGAAAAAGGAATTATTTGGATGGTGGTTCCTCTTTTCAGTCCAAGCTCCAAGTCTAGCATTTTTAAACTTCAAACTTTGCCTTCAGCAGCAGTATGTTTTATCCCTTACTGGAGAGTACTCCAGTTCTGCTCTCAGAAAGCTGCACATACAATTATTGGATTTTTTTTTTAATGGTTTAAACTGTACGAGAATGCTTAACATTAGTAAAAGTGTTTTCTGTGTTAGTCTGTTATAGTATTTCCCTGTGTCTTTAAAGTGGAGTTCAGTTTTGTGAATATTCCTTCGATTTACATTTTTTCTGGAACCTCTTAGCTTTATATAACAAGTTTGTCTGAAGAGTATACTAAGTCTTAGTGCAAAGAAGCTCTTCAAAGTTTGAGTTTTCAGGTCTCTGCTGTATTATGGGAATACATGTTGTAAACAGGGAAACAAAACTCTACTTTATGTAGCCATGACATAAGAAGCTGCAGAAACATAGTGGTTTCCTCTTACTGTACTAGAACATGGTTCAGTTTTATGTTGTGTAGATGCTTTATTATGAGAAATAATAGGTAAATTGTCTCTAAACATCTTGACTATAGTTTGCAAGTTGATCTTTTCTTTTAATATACGTGTCTGAGATTTAATTCTGAAGTGTGTCTATGCCCCACTTGTCTCTGTCATTTTTGTTTGGTCAAGCTTTCTGCTTGCCTTTGGGTTTTTTTCACCTGCAGATCACTGCACAGCAAAATTGTATAAGACCAAAGGAAAAACTAGATATTTGTAAGCTTCCATCTTTTCCCTTCCATTGCACTCTAAAAGAAATTGGATCACAGCTGAACTGATATTGATGCATTTTATATAGACAATCTATGTTTTTGTCATACTATGTAAAAACTGGCTTAGATTTAAGTTCTGTGGTGCTTTAGCTAGCTGGATGTGAGTGGGTCATACCAGGATATTTGCACTTCCTTTTTGAGGATTTCTTCTGTTCCTGAAGCCTTGAGTGATTTGGTTGGGAGCAAGCCAATGATTATGCTTAGCCCAAGGCGATGAAAGACAGGAGTTTGTAGTCATTGTGAAGTAAAGAAATGGAAGAAGTTGTATTAGCCTTAAGGCTTTGAGAAAAAGTACCTGACTGTCTCTGAAAACAACTGGGGGAGGAAACTAAAGAGTAAAGGAACCAAGTCAGCTAGGCAAAAAGTAATTGTCCTTCATCCATGTCTCAAATGGAGTGATGTATTTCACTCATATGTGTGAAACACCAATATATATTATTGATATAAAACAGTGAGTTGACAAAATTCAGTGGTAAATGTGATAGTGGTTTAACGAGATTTGATGAGAAAGTACACTTGACTATTACCGGCCTAGAGGGCAAAGCCAGATAAAGCTGTCAGGGAGACTCTTCTGTTGTGTCATCAGGTTCAGAATGGACTCCCTTGCTTTCTAAACGCCTCTCAGAGAGGAATCAATCTAGGTGCAGCTAGATCTTCTCCTGGTTCTAGATTTGGTCAATGTTTATATGTTGAGGATTGTTTGTGCACAATCAGTCTTTCGTATCACTTAGCTAAGATGTCAGAGTTTAGCATGCTGTTAATCACTTACTGAGAATGTGCTGCTACAGGGAGTCTTTCAGTTCCTCAAGGAGTAACCATGAGAGGTCCCTTCTCCAGGAGAGAAAGGAGCACATTTGCCATCCTGGCAGGGAGATTGTAGCATGAGTTTTCAGTTAAGCATTATTTTTGCATCAGATCTTAGATTATGACATTTCCAACAATGTTTGAAAGGAATTTCTATCCTGGGGCATTTTATAGACAGTTGGTTTTAAATTTGATGGGAGTAGACTGGTGAAGTGTAGGCTTATCGGATAGATTGACTTGTTTGGGGGCCTTTTCTGGTGCAATGGTTCACACTGTCTTAAAATCGATTTAGATTTTTTGTATGCAAATAACGTCACAGTGGCAATGTATCTACCCTCAGAAATGCATTAGTTTGCCTGCAGTGTTTAGCAGTTTTTCTGGGTTTTGACAGATTTTTTTTTTCAAAGGTAGCTTGCAAGTCGCTAAGGAAAAAAACAAGTACAAGCATGGATTCAAAAGAAACTTAAAAATATGTAGACAATGTCATTTGCAATTCACATTTGAGCACTGACAAGTAGTAATTTCCTCAAATCAAAGAATTCACCAGTGTCATGAGTATTCAGGACTTTCTTTTTCCTTGGTCCCTATATTAGCGTACTAAAATTGTGAAAGATGTAGGCCATGTTGCATAATGACAAAAGTCACCAGTCTGCATCTTCTCAAAATAAACCTCCGTTGAATCGCAAATTACACTTACTCTTGAACACATACTACATTTAACATCTCTGCCTTGAAATTTCTGACAAAATTCTACAGCCTTGCATGTTTTTACCACGACCCTTGACTCTGAAGTGAACTCTGCATTGTAAACTCTGTATTTAAAATACATCTCTGATTCAAAGATACATTTACGATAACGAATTGCTAACCATAACAAAGTGTCACTATGTGAGGATGTTCATATCATTTTTTTAACCAGATAGTAATGGGTTGACCTTCTCAATTATTTGTGCTACCTATTGCACAAGCCAGCTATATCTTTGGATTGAATCACAGGCAGTAAGTTAGAGGAAATATTGTTCGAAGTGACATGATATATGTGATTTGACAAGATAGAAAAGGTATGGCAGCTATTTGCTTAAGAATAGAAAAAAAGATTTGGTTTGCTTCCTCCCATTAAGCAAGTGTTACAAGATTTAATTTTGTAGGAAACATGAAATGAATACTTAGAAATATTCATTAATTATTTCACATTATAATAAAAGTAACACTCTTGATACTCAATTACCATCCTACTTGTTTAAAAGAAAGAGTAAGGTTCATATTGGATCTAGTTAGGTGGGTTTTTTTTAGGCTAAGAGCAACAAAATTAACCTGTAATACATAAAGTATGCTTGTGTGGAAAAATGGCAGTGTGAAGTCAAATGAAAAATCACCATGGAAGAAGTGACTTTGGTGCTTGGTATCCTGTATTTCCTGCAGCACAAGTTGTACTTGACCTACCGTGCTGGTTTCACTACAGAATGGAAAGCCTGCAGGACATCAGCCAGCAAAACTGGGATTCATCATAACTGAACAAGTGGAAAGCTTGTCAAAAACCAAATGAAATGTCCTACTTGACTCTTACCGATGGGTTTTATTTCAGAAAATAAAATACCTGCTCATTTTAACTATGGTTTCTGCCTGAAATATGGGGCTCACACATAAAGCTGTATGGTAGGAAATGAAAGTTCAGTGGAGTGTTCATGAGGAAATGGTCTTTGATAGCAAAGGAGGATGGACACTGAGGACAACACAAAGATTGTAGGGAATTGTGTGAAGTGTTGATGGAAGAACTACATCCAAAAGATGGTCTGGAAATCATTGGAGACAAGATGAAACATTTTGTAGGAGTTGTTTCACTTCCATGAAGCTGCTAAATTTGCTAAGACTTTGTACATCTGCACAAGTCAAATAGCAGACCTCGTAAAGTTTTTTGTATGTGACTGCATATTTCTAAGGCTTTTTTCTTTCTTATGTGAGAAACTGCAAAGTGCTAAGGATTGTGATGATGAGAGGACTGCTTTCCAAATTTTGAACTAAATAGTTTTATTCTGATGACTGCTAATTGAGTGGAGGACCTATTCTTGGTCTCTGCCATTATATTTCCAAAAGTTTTGCCTGTTGCATTGTGTTATTCATTTGGGACCACATTACAAAGCATTGATTCAGTATATTTTCAGACTGCATTGTAAAGCTATTTTCCAGCACAAAATATTTAGTACAAAACCAGCAAAGAGAGCTTTATTTAATGGGTTGTACAAAGCATTTAATTGGTTTTGAAAAGCATGTGGCTACTGAATCTGGAATTACTTTCAAATATATATTTCTTGGTCTTTTGTGGTATTTATCTACTTTTAATAAGAAGTGGTTTATTAATTACTCAATCTCTTTCCAGAAAGTCAGTCTTTTGCTCTTCAAAAGTTAAAGATTAAAGAAAAAATGCTGGAGGCAAAATTATACAAAAGTTCTTTTGTAGCCCAGAAAAATAAAAGGCTTGATTTAAGCACTACTGAAAAAGTTTCTGAAGTTGATTTTTTCTATATATACAGCTTTATTTGAAATATGTTGGTATTTAGCCAGGCAGAACTGAATGCAACAAGAACTTCTGCCTCAGCCTCCTTGGCCTTCCGCACTGTGGCCCCTGAACTCACAGACAGCAACTGTACAATGCTGTCATATTTTCTTCCACTTGGCATGTCAGTCGCTAAATCTCTTTTTCATAGGAAAAGCCTGTGTAATTCTGCAATGACATTATCACAAGTGAAGCAAAAAATAAAATGTGTAGATTTGCTGGTCCAGCAAATAATCCACTTGTACATGTTGGAACCATTATTTCAAAAACAGCAATTCTATAGGTACGTCTTTGCAAGTACATGCATGATTAATCTTCCTTGCTACCAGCCAGATGCAGTCCAGCCTTGACCCAAGTCCATGGTGTTGTGTTGGTGCAGCTAAAAGATCCAGCTCTGGGGAGGTTTTATTTCCTGAGGCTCAGTGCTGCGTGTACTGAAGGACACGGTTTGTTCTCTGTGGCTGGCTTGATTCCAGCTAGCTGAGAGCTGCAGCTCAGGCTTGCAGGTGCCAGCACACAGTGCTATCAATTTCCTCAAGTGAAAGAGTTTTCAAATTGCAGAGCATGATACTATTTGCCGCCATTTTGAAAATAAGCTTTTGTGATAGGCCACAACAATGCTTCCCTCACTAAGTGCCATTTACCAGCACCCCACTTGCATCCTTTTATGCTGATTAGTTTCATAGGTTTTCTAAGATCACAAGACAAGTAGTTTTTGCAACATCGATGTAAAATACTTTTAAAGGCAGTCAGTTGCTGTCTTACAATTAGGACATCTTTCCTAATATCACTTAGCTTTCAGTACATTTTGATCACGTGCACAGTTCCCTGTTGCTGTATTGCACACCTGTGTTGTGTGCAGGTTTCTAAAATATCTTTATGACAACACGGATTGCAATATATGCTGTACAAACATTAAGGCAATTTTTATTTTAATTTGTTTTCCAAGATGTCTAAATATACAAGAACTCCATGAAGCGTTTGAATCTTATTTTAATCTTCATCTTAAATTTCCGCATTCTCTCTTATATTCCAGGATGGAGGCAGTCTGATTTTTTTAGCTTTTTTTTTTTATTTCCCAGTGGTTTCCAGTTGTGCATACTTATGCAAAGTATTTTTACTTGTTTCGGTGTGCTCCTTGATGCACCTAGACCTGCCTCATTTCCATCTGCTGCAAAATGGAGATGAATTGATAAAAACATCTGAAGTGCTAGAGCAGTAAGTGTGAAAGGAAACAAAAATAACTTTTTGACCACATACTGGCACGGCCAATGTGTTAGCCTTGTCCAGTGCTAAGTGTAAATTTGTCCTTTCCTGTTTATGAAAGAAAACATTTGTATTTCTTAGGATAACCTCTATTTATAGAGGATGCAATTGTCATTTGCCACAGACCATACACAGTTAAAATATCCTAACTCAATTTATTCTCTTCTCTTGTCTAAGCTGGTCTTCATGATGTCATTTATTGTGGGTGTTTTGTGGTGATCTATTTTTCATCAGTAAAGAATCAAGTGTTAGGCTTTGTTCTACAGTTTGGCTTATGTTTGTATCTGTCTTTAGGAAAATAGGGGTGCTGATTCTGTGTTTGTAAGGTTAGAATGGCCAGCCAGGCAATAGGCTTGTGGACAAGTCCCAGAAAAATCTATTTTTGCATGGCTTGGAGGCAGAATAACCATCCAGACAGCACAAACGTTTAGTTAAAAGAACTCATTAAATAAAACAGAAAAAAATTTATTAGTGGCTACTGGACAAGTATGAGCTACTACTCTAGGTTTGTAATAGAAATAATATTTGTGTTGTCGTCTTGGTGACTGAGTGTTAACCTTTCATGTATAGGTACAAGCTGTTCTAAGCAAAGAATGGCACATGCATCAGCTCTTGTTCTGCTCAGTGTAAATCAGTAGTGAGAGGAACATTGTCCCAGGTTTTCTGCAGTGCCTTTTCTTGTAGAACATGAAGTTAAAACTGGAACTTCAGTTTAACCTTTGAGAATCATTTATATTCTGCATTTCTGAACTGTGTCAGTCAATTTTGATCTATTTACAGTCATTCTGTTAACACAATATGAAATAGTTCAAAATTGTAATTTACCTACATTATTTGTGATTAAGTCAAATACTACATACCTTATGAAAAAATGTTTTTTCTCCTTAATACCCATAACTCGGAAGAGAATCCTCTCCAACTTCCCTGTAGCTCTCCTTTTTCCACTGCTTCTGCCAATACTCTTCTTAATTCATACACAAGTTAGCTAGAAGCAGTAGAGGATGCATGCCATCTTAGACAGAATCTGGAAGTTTGAAAGACTTCAAGCTAGATATTATTATTAGTATAATTTTCACAGTCACAGTAATATTTTTAAATGTTCTGAATTATTAGCTCCTGTGTACAGTGTTCTCTGTACTAAAAAAATGAAATAAACATGAAAGCCAAGTTGCCATAAATCAGTAGGTTATTGTTAGCTAGATTTGTAATGCAGGTCACCAAAAACTCCACTTTTCCTTTTACCATCTGCAGATTTAAACATCGTTTTGGCTTGTAAGCTTTCTTTTTACAGGATCTATGGAAAAGGCAGCAAGCTACCTTTAAATACATTAATTATTTTTAAGTTAATTTTACACTGCTTATCACGACCCTTAATTTAATGCAAAAACATTATGCTCATGATGTTTCAAAGCACATGGAAGACAGAGAAGGCCATGCAGTACATTTGCATATTAAAATATGCCACACAGTTTGTGTATGAAGTCAAACTTCAAAGCATCTGACTTCTGGCTAAGATAGAAGGGGAAGATAGGAGAGCAAAAGGACAACCATACTGGATCAAATCAAGATGATGTTTTGCCCAGAATCATGTCTGCAGAAGTACATGTAAGCTAACAGCTACAGACAAAAAGTAACCCAGCAAGCATATGTAATGTTCCTCTTCCAGTTTCCAAGTATCTCCAGCTAAGGGGATTTCCTGAACCAGATGTGCATTCTGTGTGAGTTGTAAACTGTGGTGGTTTTGTCTTCCGTTGAGTTATTCAGATACCCATTGAACACATTACATTTAGCCTCCAAAACATTGTTTACCAACAAGGTCTACAGGTCTGTTCTGCTGTGTGGAGCCACCACCTCATTTTTATTTCTGACCAGACTGGCCCATCTAGCTTCTCTTGATTCCTCTAGCTTTATTTTTTTAGAAGAAAGCATTATTATTGTTGGTTCTAATTTGACCTCACTCAGAAGCATGAGGATTTGGGTGGTTGGTAGCAAATGTCTGGCATTTTTTGTTCCTCTTCTAGTTTGCTTATTTTAGCATTTCGTATTTTCAGCTGTTGTAACTATGAGGATTAGAAACGCATGCATTAAAATTACAAGATTTGAGAATGTTACATAACCAATTCAGGAAGCTTCAAGACCATTTCCTGTAATGACTACAGAGTAAAAATCAGTAGTTGTCAATACAACATCACTGTGATGAAACTCCTCATCCATCAGCAGATGAAAAAATGATGGTGGAGGATATCACGATGAAGTGACCAGAGCACAGAATGCACATGTTACCTTTGGCTCCTTTAGGAGAAAGCAAATGGGCTGGAATTTATGGCCTTTAGTATTTCATATCACAATATGTGTTGAACATAATCATAAGGTGAGAAAGGGGAAAAGCATGCCTCTAACGGCCTCTAGAAGGATGTTCTGTCCATCTTGTTCAGAGGCTAAAGCGAACAGACTTCTGGAGATCATTAAGGGAGAAGTTGACATGGGTAGATTTTGCTTCTACCTTTCTTCTTGAACTAAGTAATGAACTTAGTAACTTTAGCGGGTGACTCATTAGTACTGTTTCATTGTCTAGCAGGTCAACTGTGAGTCTAAATGACACAGTTGCAATCCCTTATATGGTTTGAAAAGTAATAATAGCAATTGTTTTTACTCTGAAATGTAACAAAAGAAGATTTGAACTGGTGATGACTGAATTCCTGCAAATTGGGTTTGTTCATTTTAATTATACTTGAATGACTGGGAGTAGGAGAGAAAAATGCCTATTGCACATGAACAGGCATAGCAGAATTTCTTTAAACATAAACACTTAAGGAAGACAAAATTATTTTCCAACAAATTATTTCCCATCAGGCTGTCAAAGATTAATTTTTTCTTATCACTTGCAGTGAATATTTTCTGAAGAACTAATCTCTGTTTTAGTTTTTTCCTCTTCTTTATATTTCCTGACTCTGACTGAAGGAATAAAAACTAAAATAACACAAATTAAACTTTTCCTTTTTTTGCTGTCCAGTGAAACTGGAAATACCTACTGAATGACAAATGGCCTTCTGTGATAATTTTACTGCATTAAGCAGGAAATAAGATGCTGAGAGAGACAGATTAGCATTGACCACTTGGGAGCATAATTATAGTAACAAGCTTTCCATGAGAATTTTGTCAACTCAATGGTGAATAACACAGATGTGTTTTAGTAACTGGACATTATTTAGATGCTTTGACATGCAACAAGTATTGGGTATTTGGGTATTTTTATGTAACTAATAAATGTCAGCAAATGATCATGGAATGCTTCTTTAAAATTAAATTAAACTTGTGTATATTTGTGTTTTTAAGCAGTCTCACTGTTACACGAATTCACCTAATTTTGGACTCTCGTGAATTAAATATACAGCTCTGCAGCAGCAGAGTCAGTGGTTTACTTTTGAAACTGACTTACAGGACAAAGATGGAAGAGATCACTATAAGAAGTAGTAAATAAAGAAAAAATAAATAGCCTTATTTTTAAGTATAAATAGTGTTTTTTCACTTCTTAATGAGCCTTGCAGTTGGTTATAGGTATCACTTTAATCTGGATTTTTACCCCATCTATCAAATTTTTCTGAAACTTGTTGTACAGTCTAACTTCCGCAGTATCTTCCTTGACGATGATCACTGAACTTTAAGGTATGGGAAATCAGTCATAAGAAGCATTTGCTCTCTTGATTGATCTCTTCATAGTCCAAGATCACCATGGTATAGCAACTTTTCCTAAACGCACAAGTATCAGAGTTCTGCAAATAATCACATATAGGTACTAAAGAGATCAGCATATGGTTGCATAGAAGATTTCTTTTATTCTTTTCCAAAAATCAATGGTTTACAAGAATTAAGAGAAAACTATACACTTCTTTTTTTCTCTAATATAAATTAAAATTAAATACATCTGAAAGCTTTTCCTCATTTTTTCCTATGTGTTTTTTCTGAAAAGTGTTAAAAATAAGTTAATTCTCCGTTGAAGTAACCTTAAGAACTACTTCCTTGAAGGAGGGAAGGAACATTTTGTGTTTTATTCTTGCATTAGAAATAAATGGAGCTAAAAGGAATAACTAAACTAAACTAAATAAATAATTTAAAAGTTATTTATTCTTAAAGGTGATAATGTTTTACTTGTTGTCATTCGAATTGTGATTTTAAAATGAGTGATAGCATTTGAAAAATATGTTTTAGATACAGAAGTCCAGTTGCTAACAACTGTGAATTTAGCTATGTACCTATGTGTGAGGAAGTATGTTTTAAATCTCTTACAAGCTGTGATACGTAAGCCCCAAATGCCACTTTCAACATGTCTTATACCTTCCATTAAGACAAAATTGAACCTTGATTTCTTAGAGGTATTTGGGTTTATTTGTACTGCTACATGCTAATATTTTTTTTAAATACTGATTTTTTTTTAAAGCTCTCTTTCACCTTGTTCGCACTTCCAATGTTGATGTGAAAAATGCACTGACTTTCAGTGGGCCCCTGGAAGACATGTTCGGGTACACAGTGCAACAGTATGAAAATGAGGAAGGGAAATGGTAAGCTCTTTTTCTTTTTTGAAGTGAACACTCCAAATTATCAGGTATTCAGTGACTCAGGTGCTGTACTTTTTATTTTCAAGTTAGGGTCAGATTCTGTCAGGCATATTTCTTAAAATTATGCACAGTCCTGAGGAAATCTGGAAAGACTGGCAGACAGAAAGATCCACATGTATACAATTATCTCCTCAAATACATAAAACTTCTCAAAATGGGTAAATTCCCTCATTGATGGAGCTGAGAAAGTACTGTGTTTTGCCTGAGCTCTGTCTTTTCCATTTACCGAATGAAATCTTTATCTTTTCCTTCTGTTAATGTATTCACAATGAAATTATTCCTGTTTTACCTAAATAATCTATATTATGTGTTTCTTTCTAAAGTTTTCTGTCAGGGGTTTTCTGAACGGAGTTTTTTAACTCGGTTGTAAGATTTACGTGTCAAAATATTAATTAGTACAGTACTCCCTCTGCCTTCCCTTTTGCAGGGCTAAATATGTCTGGCAACTGGTAATATATTTGCTTTTGGGACTTGGAGCCTTTATCTCAACCTCTCTTTTCCTTCCTGTTGTTCTAAGTAGGGGCTGTATTTTGGCATGCTCACTCATATCATTGCTTCTTGGTCATTTGATAAGCACCTGCCTATGCTTTTCCCTTGTTAAAACAAACCCCAGAGGCTAATGACTGGGCTGGAGGACTGAAATAACAATTGCACGGTAAAAGGTTTGGGAATGAGATCTCCATCATTCTTTGCAGATGGCTCTGGTTTTCCCAGAGCTTTTTTGATAATTCTTGGTAAACCCAGGGGACTCCTGCAGGCATGCAGGAATGACAGGCAGGAGGAGGCTGTGTGGCAGCCAGGCCATACTGTTCTGCAGTGCCTGAGCAATCACCACTGCAAGCGCTGGGTCTGCCAGACTCTGAGAGTCTGACCACCACTGCAACACTGTGCACAGAGAAATGAAATTACAGAGCCTGCTTTTGAATGTGCTAGTTCTTGATTTCTGCAGCTGTAGGATGTTTAAATACACATTTGTATGAGGGTCATGAGAGAATAAGAATAATGACCTTCTTTGAGCTAATTTAGACCTTCAGGAAATGGAATCCATTCTAAAAGCTGGGATTTTGCATAGTAAGCTGTATTGTTGCAAACTGTCCTGAAACCTTTCAAAAGCAAACAATAATATGAGCTGGAAATGGTGGCTCTACCAGTAGCCAGGCAGCAATATAAACTAGCTGGATCTGAACATGTCTGAAACTGAGCTCCGGAGATCCTATAAATTGTCAAGCTTTCAGCATACCAGTATTTAAAGCAGAAAATCTGTAAGCTGATAGTTAAAAATATACAAAACAGCCTTGAGAGGATTTTTCTACTGCTAAAATGCTACCTGTATGGCACAGATAGGGCTTTCCAGCAACAGATGGTCTCTGAACCTGACTGCAGCTGTTTCTGAATAAAACTGGGATCCCCTAAAAATCTGGGATTCCCTTGTGCAAAAAGACAAAATAGCCTTTCAGACCGTGCAAGACTCTTCATGGAGCTCTTTCTTTCTGAGAAAGTAACAGCACAGGAGCATGAACCTGACGACCACTGAGGGGATGTCAGACACACTCAGCTTCTCTCCATTTTAAAAGTTTGAAATTTCTTTTAATAACATTTTTTATTAATGAGAGGGAAGAACATGTCTTTTACAGTGCTGCTCCACATTATTTAAAACTAAATTCTTCCTCTGAGTGCTTGTGAGTCTCTCCTTTGGCATTTGGTGTCTGAGCATTGAAAATAGGTTTTCATCTAAGATCTTGTAAAGATCAAGGATGTATTAAAAAAGCATATGTTTCCTTCTGTATTACTTCTAATAATTGTCTTCTACCCACCTATATTGCCTTTATTTCCCACTGGAATTTTTTAAAATGCTATTCTATTCCATAATTGGGTATATAGGCACATTTCCTTTTGGTGTCATTACTATTTCTCTTGCATCTAAACTGGTATAATAGATCGTTTTCTTTTTGTCCATCCTGTACCGCTAGTGTGGTGCTTGTGCACCTGTGCTCTCTCTGTAAGTTTTATTTGCTGACTTTTGTGCCTTGTTAGAAAGACAACATATCAAGTAACTTATTTCATTTTCAGGGTACTTATTGGTTCACCACTAGTTGGCCAACCTGAGAAAAGAACAGGCGACGTCTACAAATGCCCTGTAGGAAGGGACAGCACATCACCTTGCACAAAACTGAACTTACCAGGTATGCAAGGAAATAAAACTGTGTCATGTGGGGGGATAGTAAAGGTCAGATCTTAGGAGATTTTTAGCTAGTAAGTATGCATTAGAAATGTTTTTCTAGTCAAAATTTACTTGGACATCCAGAGCTAAATGTAAAAGAAGTTGTAACATTAAAAATAATTTTATTTTAAGGCTTCTCACTGTCCTGTGTAAAACATGCTCATAATTTTAGAATGAGCATGTGGTTGTGTTATCAAAACTTTATTATGACTGACATTAATTGACTGTGGTTGGCAGTCCAGCCATTGAGCCAGAAAGGTCTTGGAGCACGATTTCATGGATTACCCTTTCCAAAACTCTCTGAAGCAAAGAGCCTTCATAATGCCATCTGTAAGCTTTTGATGAAAATATAACTAGGCTGATGTATCTTAATATGACATAAGTAAATATTAATGATTTTCTTGCTCAAGTCAAGAGATACCTGATGTAGACTGGAAGGAAATTCCTGTTAATATGAACTTCACTAAATACACCTGTTGTGATATTTTTTATCTCCCTGTGTTCCTTGAAAACCTAAATGTCAGTAATGTAACATAACAGTAACAAATACAAAAGCTATTAAGTCAGTCATAGCAAGACAAGGTAAAAAAGTAATGTTTTTTTTTCCTAATTAACAAAACTCTGTGCATAGTAGTATATTGTTTTCATTGTGCTGTTATTTTTACTTTTTTTTCTTTTCTTGCGGTTCAAGAAAGCTATTTGAGACAGCAACCCAGACAAATTTTCTGGGATAAAAGCCAGTCTCAGAAATTTTTCTTGATTGTTGCAATTGAAGAAGGAGGGGGAAGGGTGCTAAAATATTTGATGAAACCAGTGTCAGTCTGGATTTTATTTTAGAAGCTGGAAGCTCTATACTAGGGGATATATAATTTAACATTTTGTTTTCATGTTCCCAAATACTTAACATTTTAATCTATTTATAGCTTCTACTTCAGTTCCTAACGTTGTGGAAGTAAAAGAAAACATGACTCTTGGAACAACCTTAGTGACTAACCCAAAAGGAGGGTTTCTGGTAAGAAAGGACTTCTTGCTAATTTTAAAAGTCTGGTTTTTTCTCGGGTGTCATAACAAAAACATTTCACCCTTTTTCATTTTTTAAAGGCATGTGGACCACTTTATGCTTATAAATGTGGACGTTTGCATTACACAACTGGAGTTTGTTCTAATGTCAGCTCCACTTTTGAAACCGTTGAGGCCATTGCTCCGTCGGTGCAAGGTATGCATGCCAGAGGAATTTTCCTGTGTGTCCGAAAATAAAAAGTACCAAACAAGACAAATGTATACACATAGGCATACAAAAAAAAAATGAACTGCTTAACTTAGCTACCAGCATTACCAAGTTAAGTAAATGTTTTCATTGTCCGTATATAACCTAAATTCTTCCTACTTTTGGAATTTATCTCAGTATAAACAATCATTACACTGCTATGTAACATCCAAACACAATTGCTAAAAATAGTTGCTTATGTTTTTAACTTATGGCCAAAAGACTCCTTTTAAATAATGACGGCATATTGAGACCTAATACAAACCCAGCTTAGTAATATACATACAAATCTTAAAGACCTGGTCCTTTGAAAAAATTGTAGGAGAATAGATTGACATTGAAGAAGTTAGGGGGTCACTGGTAAATACTCCAGTTATGTGATCTCCTCCCATTCTTAAATTTCTGCTCCCAAGAAAACCCCTTCCTGAAAAAGGGAACACAAGCCATGGGAAACACAGTGCAAAAGCTGAAGAATGATAGATGGCATCAAACATGTCATTTCAGCCCCTCTGCAGAAGGATATACATTTGTTACAAATTACAAAAGTCATTGGAGCTGTGAGATAAGTCTGATCCTTGTTAGTGTCAATTCTTATGTGGCAATTTGTGTTGCAGAGTGTAAAACCCAGCTGGACATCGTCATAGTCCTTGATGGGTCCAACAGCATTTATCCATGGGAGAGTGTCACAGACTTTCTGAACAGCCTCCTCAGAAACATGGATATAGGTCCTCAGCAAACACAGGTAACGTGGTAGATATTTTATGGTTTTTTAATTTGAGAGGAAAAAAACAATTTACAGGAAATTGCATAATAGTGTCATCTATGAACCTCTTCAATTCCAAGAACTTACAGCAGCAGGATACTAAAGCAAAATAGCTGAAACCACAACTAAGTCAGTACTCAGTCATCAAGCAGCAATGTCAGGAAGACTATCCCTCCCCCCACTGCTCAGGCAGTCTGGAGAAACTGACTTTCTAACCTAGAGACAAAAGTTAAGTGCATTAAGTGAGGCTGCTTGAGCACTGTCCTTTCCCACTTCCTTCCTCTCCACAGCCCCTTCTTGTCTTCCTTTCTACTTCATTGCACAAAGGTCATTTCTGCTCTTCTGAAGCACACATACGTGCTTTGGAGAGCCTTTGATTGTAAGCTTTTTGGAGCAGTGTTGTTAGTACTGTGGAACACTGGGCATACAGCTTTTAAACCTTGAAATCGTAATTAACAAGTGACTGTTTAGCTGCATGTTATTAATGGCAAAAGCTGCTTTTATATAATGAGTGGAGAGGGCCAAATTCCCAGCTGCTATAAATCAGTGCGGTTCCATCAGAATTAATGGAGCTACGACCAATTACCCCCCTGAGGATCTGGCATGTGTCCCACAGGCTGCTGAACAGATTATGTAAATATCAGTTCTAAGAGAACTCTGGGAAGGGGGAAACATTGACTCTGGGATACATATTAACACAAAAAGCTTTATGAACATCAAGAGAAGAAACTGTTTCTTCCTTTTCTTTCTCTGTTTTCCACCTCCCCAAGTCAAGGATTTTCCAGGACCTCCTGCAATAAATTATATGCTACAGGCAGTTTTGCAACTTCGGGTTAGCTCCTAACATTCAGCTCCTGCCTTCACAAAGGAGACTGTGAGGAGATGTGAAGGATACCTCTGTCTGCAGAGAGTATTAATCCCATCATTTTCCATGTTAATTGGGGTTTTTAAGTTACCAGCCAGGTCCTCTATGAGCTACACTGAACACTGGCTGATAAAATGACTCATAAACTGTCAACTTCACAATCACATCCTGTTACTTTAATCACACTGTTCTTCAGATATTGTGAAGAAGAAGGATAAGCACTTGGTCAAATTCAGCAGAAAGGAAAAAATACTTTCTGTTCCCTTAAACTGATGATTACTCAAACCTACCATCTTAAAATACTTAAATCTGAACTTCCCAGTATGGGGCAATGGCTGCATGGAAATCATCACTGCCTTCTGCCCAATGGTCTTCATGGGAGTGTATGCAGGGCAACCAACTCTACTGCACCCTCGCTCCTCTTCCTCACCCAGCAACTCCTAAATTTTTACAATGCCACACCTCTGTTATGTTCAGTTTTGGAATACTGCCTCGTCTGTGTGGCTCAGCTCATGCACAAAAGGTCCCTGGCTGGCCTGCGCTCCAGCAGCCTCCCATCTCCACCTACAAAATCCCTTGTGCCCAGAGTTTGGCATAGCTACCCCTCTTCTCACACGTACACATATTCACTTGGGAACGTCAGCTTTGGCATCTGGTTGCTACAGGGCAGAAACATTTGAGAGGGAGATAAGAATGGGATAAGGAGGAGAGAGGCTGAAAAACTGGAAATGGAGGACAAAAGCTCAGTGGAATTTTCTCAATCCCTCTTACCTTCCTCCTTCCCCAGAACACATCTCATCCCCCTCCTCTCCTCTGAGCCCCCTGCTTGGGAACCCTGGCACATCTGATGTTAGTAATGAGTTTATACTCTGTCCCCCACCCACACTGTCTTCTTTCTCAGAAAAAACGTTTAAATGACTATACAGTGGGAGCAGACTTATTTATCCCCTCTCTTCTGGGAGCACAGAAGAGACACATAGGAACAATAACTTACTTTCTGTCTGTTTAAATCGATTTTTCCATTTTAATTTTTTTATTACTGAGCATGTAGAAATCAGTGGACTTACATTGACTTAAGATTGTTTTGCACAGGAAAGGAATGAGGTGATTACAGAATAACTCCTTAGCAGATTGGGTGTGACTTGTTCAAAACTGTGTTTTGATTAGAGGCTTTTGAGATTTTTTTTTCCCACTTACCCCCTCCATGAACAATGGTCGTTAGATTTGTAGCAAGTCAGGAGAGAAATTGCTCAGTGTCCCATGTTTGGCAGATTTGAAAATGAAAGCCTGAAGTTTCAGATGCAGAAACTCAAAGTTTATGGTATTTTTTTTTTCCAGTATTTCCTTCCCTTCCTCTTTCCCTTCTCCAGATAATGTACAATACCATAGTGATGATTAAGCTGCATATCTTGAGTTTTAGGATAAAAGAAGTAAATGGAAACTGATGATAGAAAAGTGGAAAAAGAAGGAGAAACTATGTAGGAATAGTAGAAGTAGGAACAAAATCAAAATATTTCTCTTGGCCTTTTTTGCCTCATTTTTAACTGTTGTGGAGATAATAGTCTTTTTAATATGAAGGGGTAGGTTTTTTTAATCATTTACATATGAGTAACTTTCTGTGGATTTCTCTCAAAAGGGAAAGCAGAATACTTGAATAAGTTCAATTCTAGCTTTAAAACTGTGCTGGAAAGGCCTTCAGAAATCTTCAGACAGTTTCTATTTTTACATAAATATATGACATAGGCAGTTATAATGTTTGGACTGTACTGTATTGTGTCTCCAAAAGGACTGTATCACTGTACTAATAAGTCATGCCATGTCATATCTTACGATTAGTTTTGTCTTCAGAAGAACAGAAGTGTAATTAAGAGGTATTACAAAGATTAAAGATGCAGAAAGGACTTTGCAAGAGTTTACAAGTAACTTGTGTCTTGAAGTAAACAAAACGAGGGAGAATTAATTTTTTGGGGAGGTTCAGATATCTTTCTGCATATCAGATATTATTTAATGTACCAAATGGTTTTCCTTTCATTTTGTTATTTTAGTTGTTGTTGGTTTTTGCCAAACTGATTAGATTAATAATTTATTGGGAAAGCCAGAATGCACATTCCAAATAAGGGTCTATATTTATTTATAAGAAAACAATAAATCGTAGCCCTGAGAACTGCTTTGTTCCAAAGTAGAACAGTCCATCACTTGCCTGTTCTCTTGTACAACACTTTTCACAGGAACTGGGGACAATTAAAGAATTATTCCCTTGTGTAATGTAAAAGCCATGGAATGCTAGGGAAGGGAAAATAAGCTTAAGAATTACAAGAATGTTCAATAGATTATGGTCAGTAATGCTGGGAAAAATAATCGTTTCTCTGGAGTAGAGCAGAATTATTTCCGTGTAGTACTATTACATTTTCCAGATGTAAATTAAACACGCAAATCGAAAATATGATGCCTGTAAGCATCATTCTTAGGGGCTTGCTGAAGTCCCATAAAGGCGCATTTGCATCATGTAGATGTGCGCTTGCAATTTTCCATAAGATGAAAAAGCTATAAAAGCTCAAACCTTAATTGCTACCTAATAGAATATGAATCTAATTTTACAAGGTGGACTTCATTCTGGGATCCTGTAGGAGACTGGAACATGAAGCCTAGTAACATTTTCTCAGAGACTTTTTCTTAGGTTTTATTGAGGAATGGTTCACCTTTGGTGCCATGGAATATGTAGAACATGATGATCAGTGTTTTCAAAGCTAGTGCTAAGGAAGGGTCCCACATGACAATTGTATCCCATAAGATAACCACATGCCCCCCTTCCTTCCTGATTTACAAGCTATGCAGCACAGTGCAGTTTTCAGACTCAGATGTTCTTCCCATTCACTTCCTGAGAAGGAAATGCTCAAAATGTGTACTTGCTGTGATCGTGGACGTTTCCTTTCAAACAGGAAATGAGACAACTCAATGTCAGCCTGTAATCTTTTTTTAGGAAGATGACAACACCAGCATGGGTCTCTAGAATCATGAAAGACTGGCAGATGCTTTTCACACTGGCAGCAATCAGTAGATGATTTCGTTCTTGGTACCTCCAAAGCTGCAGAGAAGGAGCCATGAATCCACACCAACAAGCTCCCCAGCATACTGTAGTGTCTGGCTACACTTGGTGCATGGCCCTGGAATTCTTAAGCCATTACTTCTCCTCCAAAAAATCAAGCATGATGCAAATTTCTTGTTCAACACCAATTAACAGCAGCCTTTTTAAAAGACTAACAGCATCCAATTCAGATAATGCTGTATGTCACTTTAGATGCATGCCACAAAATAGTTGCCTTGGAGGGAACAGGTTAAAAATTTCATCTTGTGATTTATTCAGTGCCACATGAGTGCTCTGAGTGATGATACAGTGTGCCCTGGCTGGTTCTGTAAACACTGCACAGGGTTAATAGGCTGCTGCTCACAGGAACGTTGCATCCTCTGCATTCTCTCTGCTGCAGATGGAAGAAGGCGTACCTCCAGGAGACAAATACCTGAAAGGCAGCAACTTGTCGTAACTTTGAACTTATATCAGTTCTTCCAGATTTCAAAAGGATACGGAAATTCAGTGGGATAGATTTTGCTATCACATTCGATTGTAATTATAGTCCCATAATCGTATGTAATTCGCATTTCATAATGATCATGTTATTGATGTTTACTGTGAAATATTTATCCAGTTCTAACCCTTCTGCTACAAGCAAACAAATATGGTGCAGAATCTGAGAGGCTATGAAAGTACCTGAAAAAAACCCTGTAAAGAAATTGTAAAGTACATACTAAGGCACTTCTAAAATGATATGATGGTAAAAACATCCCAGAGGTCTTATTGATCTTCAGTACCTTAATGCTAGAGTGCTTTTAATAATAGATGAGTGAGACATAAATGCCACGTAATACTGCATTATCCTAAATAACACCTATAAATTGCCATGTGTAGCATAAAATTGAAATATGCTAATGGAACATTGTGTGGCTTCTTCCCAGTAAAAGCTGTCAGGAACCTGCCAAAATATTAAAACTGACAGAGATGAATGGGAGAAATTAATTAATATTTAAGAATATTGCTCGTCTTTTTATTCCGCTGTTGGTTTTGCAGCAGGTTCCCTCAGGCATTTTGTGGTTATTGCACAATCCCATGTGTTATCTTCCGCACAAAGACTTGTCCTGCAACGTCATCTATAGGCTTTACATTACTCTCCCCCAGTCCCAAAGCCACCATTTCCTTCATGTTTTACCCTCTGGTACTTGTCAGGTGATACTTTGACTTACCTCCTGCTGGAAGAATGTCCATGTCACAGATGTCCCTGCTGTCTTCATCAAGATAAGAGTAATTGGGTCTTCCTGTTTCTAGGCTCAATTTAGGGTAAATAAACTATTGGATGTAGGAATATTGTATTTGAGTGGAATTAAGAGAATTGTGAGCGAGCCATGATCTTGTATGCTATAACGAAAACAGTTTTGAGGAGTTGGGACTGGTGGTTGGGGCATTGGTCTGCCTTGGCCTCGAGGAGAGCAGAGCTCCCATCCCGATTGCCTCAAGCCAGGAAGACCAAGGACTTGAGACAGCTTTTGGCTTTATTCCAGTTTTTAATAAAAGCAATTTAGAAACTTCAAAACTTTTCATGAGACTGTCATCTAGCTAGTCTTGCTCAAACACATATAGTTGTTTCATACTGAGGGAAACACACAGAGTTCAATTCCTCTCCTGGCTGTAGGTACAAACAGAAATTTACCCCACTGCAGGAAACACAGTGATATTGTCTCTAAGTGTAGTTGATTTTTAACATGACCTGTGTGTTTCAGGTTGGAATTGTTCAGTATGGACAGACTGTAGTCCATGAATTTTTCCTGAATACATACTCAACGACGGAAGATGTGATGGCTGCAGCCTCGAGAATACGCCAGCGGGGTGGGACACAAACCATGACAGCTCTGGGAATAGACACGGCCAGGTATGCACACAGGATGGTGTCCCCCTGTTTCCTGGGGGAAACAAGCACAGGCAGGGTGGTGATTCTGATTTTATGTGTTAAAAACATGGAGTGGCTAACATCTGACTTCATTTTAGCTAAGCAAACATCATTTAGGAGGAAGGTGGATAAGCAGACTCCATCCAGCACCCAGAGCAATTGTGTGTGAGAAAGGCAGCCATTTCCTGAACAGAGGAATTAGGAAAAGATAATAGATATGGAGCAAGGTTGTAGGCCTAAGCAAAGGGCTGACAATATCTGATGTCCACATAGAGCAGATAAGAACTGTGTATGTAGAGGGATGAAGAAAATCAAGTTTTTCAGAGGAAAAACAAAAAAATAGAATTTTTAGTGTTAATTTGTTTTCATTCTGAAGTTGATTATTACAATGTTTGAATCCACACTTGTCAGAAAGCCTAGAAATTTTATGTCCTAAGTCTTTGAAGCTTCTCAGTCATTGGGAGATTAGCGATCTGTTGTAGCAAGAACAATATGTAGAAATGCTTCTTTTATGAGAAAAATGAAATCTGACTTTCATAGAACAGACAGTAAATGCAAAATCTCTCAGAAAATTTCAAACTGTACAATGTTGTCCTGGTATCTTTTTTCTTTTTTTCTTTCCATCACAAAAGTATGATTTTATTCCACAAAACATTGCATTCAGTCTTTCCAAACAGCCATTTAGTGAAATATGCAACATCCTTCTGACAACCAATTTGATTATCTGACCAAAGTTTTATTGATGTGGTGTACAATTGAATTCTGACATATTAATGTTTTCCTGAGATACGAGTAGAAGCTTAAGAAGTCCGAACAAGTTCATGAAAGCAGAGCCAGTTGAGAATTGCCAAGTACTCAGAAACCACATCTAGTTCAGAAAGGCCCCATGTACCACAAAATGCTGCAGGCTTATATATACAGAAACCGTTAGCAAAAGCTTCTTCTGTTCTCACAGTCATCCTCCTTTGGCCATTTTCAGTGGTAAATTTCAGCTTTCACTCATGCGGCCAGTCCTAGAATTCTGTGGTATTTTTCTGAAAAGAGGAAGCTCTTCTTCCTTCCTTCTCCTCCAGAGCCCTAATCCAGCCTTGCCTTGTCGGGTCCAGAGTCTGGATGAACATCTGCCCAAAACCTCAGAGCCTGTTTTCCCATCTGCAACTGCAGAATTCAGCTGGGTGCCCCAGCCTGCCTCCCCTCACCTGCAACCTGTCTCTGCCTCATCCCCAATACCCCAATAGTGTTAATTAACATAGGTGTGCAGAGGTGTGCTGGTAGCTGAGTAAATACTTTGACCACTTGAAGTGCTGCTGTAGGCTGGAAGTAGGTGAGGGTTTTCTACAAGGGTTTTTGGAAAGAGAAGGTGTTGGCTGGGTCTTTTTTTAAGAAGCCAAAAGCTGTTTTAAGGTGCCAGAAGTTTATTTATAGAGGGGAAGAATTTTTCACTATCCAGCTTTATATTTTTTCTGCTATTGCTCCCAAGTAAGTGAATAATGAATGAATGAATGCTTGTGAAACTTTGGCTGTGAACTGTCATGTAAGTTCCAATTGGAGATGTTTGTATTTGTTCATGGTTAACACTAATCTCCATTTCCTGCTTCCTGGTTAATATAAAATCTTTTCGTTTATGGTTGGCCATGCAAATATGATGCATGTGCTAAATGCTGACATTGCCTTTCTCCAAAACGCTTTATGGTCCCTTTAGGGAAGAAGCTTTTACTGAGGCTCACGGCGCACGAAGAGGAGTACAAAAAGTAATGGTTATTGTGACTGATGGGGAGTCACATGACAACTACAGATTACAAGAAGTGATTGATGATTGTGAAGATGAAAACATTCAGAGATTTGCTATTGCTGTAAGTGAAATTTAATGGGAAAATCCAGAATCTTAAAAGCATGTTTCATCTTCTAAATGTAATTTCAGTTTTAGAAGTTCATTTCACAGAATCTTTATGGAAATACAATTATTTCAGAGAGGAAAAAAGGAAAAAGCTGAAAAAAAACATTAAAAATTTGCTTTCTGATGTTGTAGCATACAGGAAAGGCAATCTACCTGTCTTCTGGGTGATGACAGGTGTGCATCTGTATGAAGAAAAAGGAGAACAGTTTGAGGGAAAGTTTTGTATCAAATCCATTTTGTTAAAAGCAGCATTGAGCAGAGTGGACTAATACAATATTCTAAGCAACTTCTATAGAAACATTACCTATTTAAAAAAAAAAAGCAAATGTAAACCATCAAGAAGATGCATGTTCATTATGTCTGTGTTGTATGCTTGCATTCTAAAGCTGTCATTTTCATGTAAAGCAAACTTAGTAGCTGAATGAGAATAGACGTTCACCCATATCAAGAAATATGAAAGCATTAATTATAGATTTAGTGTTAATACTCTACATAAAATACACTATATTTGTGTATTTTATACACAGATCTTATATTTTGTTGTTGTTATTTTGAAGGGACACTGGTTTGTTGCCTCTCCAGTGCTATTTTTCTTTGTTTTGCTATCTTATTTTTGGTAAAATAAGCCAGTATGAAACCGTAAAACTTAAAGAAAGATGCTATACTTAATTTAAAGAAAGACATAAACCAAAAGTTGAGTCCAGCAGCACACAAATTTTCAGTGGTTTTCCTCATAAAATTAGAGGTTACTAAAGAAAAAGTTGTCCTTGACACTGCAACAGTTTTCAGCAATAAAATCCCTGTTCGGAAGCAAATTTGAATTGCTCCAGTTGGCTGAGATGCTAGAACATGGGAATTTGTTTTTTGTCTCCCTTAAAACTTAAGTTTAGTGTATAGAGCCCTTTTTCATATGAAAAATATCTGTTTGTCTGGGTATTAGAGAAGTCAGGTGTTTTTTTCTGAGGCATCCTGAATTGTTACAGCAGTGGTGTTAAAACTGCAAACGAAATCTGAAGTCTTGTATTGTGCTGAAGTTGTTAACACTGAATGCAAGTGTTGTTGTTATAGGTATTTATAGGGCAAATCTTCACAGAATAAAGAACTATCCTATGCCTAATCAACTTGTCATTAATTGCATGTATAGCATGGTATGATAAGAACTGGTGGTTGTGCAGAAGCCAGTGTAATTGTGTACTCTGTTTTGGGAAGTGTTTTGTTGTTTTTATTCCTAAACTATGGCCTACTTCAACAAATCATAGAATAAATTATTAGAATTTTGTGAAGAAGGGGTAAAAAGTACAGTTGAGGATATCAGACATCACACCATACAGTTACTTTGTTTGCTGTCAAATGGTATTTTCAAAAAAGCAACTGAGCCCTCATACAGTTCTGTTCTCATTGGGAAAGAATGATTTCAAATTAATTTGAGTGAGGTTTTAACAGAACAAATTAAGGTTAGACATGATTCTCCACCATTCTCTGACAACCTACCTCAATGGTATCTTTTTAAACAGGTTATGAAATGTGTGCTTGACTTTTGTTTTGGTTTTTTTTGTGTTTTGTTTTTTATTCTCTTTAGATTCTTGGCAGCTACAGCAGAGGAAATTTAAGTACTGAGAAATTTGTAGAGGAAATAAAATCAATTGCCAGTAAGCCTACTGAAAAGCACTTTTTCAATGTCTCAGATGAATTAGCTCTTTTAACCATTGTTGAAGCACTTGGAGAAAGGATATTTGCCCTGGAAGGTATGACATTATTTAAAATTTTACTTTATGCCTGCATTACAACTGAAACAAATAGAACACCTGTTTTTATCTTCCTTTGAAATGCATTGTGCTGCATAAAATTTATTATGCAGGTATTTTTTCCATGCTGATTATAAAAATATTTTATAATAGACATCAAAATAGTAGATAAAGATTTGACTGTATTCAGAGGAGTTAGATCCTGTGGAGACAATAGCTTAAAAGAGTAACCAGAGCTGTTTTAACCGGGGTAAATAGGAAGCTGCCCTCTTTTAGGTTAAAAACATTGCCAGATCATACCCCAATTACCCCATGATCATCTGGTTTTCTGGCTAAACATTTAGGGTCTCTTTTTGGTTAGTTATTCATTACAGCGTATTACTTTGCTATACAAGTTAGCATGGACTTGCTGTGTAGAGTTAACAAGATATAATTTTCCTTTGGGAAGGTTAACAGTATTCGGATTTTAGCACAGAAAAGTCATTTTCTCGTAATGTCTGCTTACATTCTCCTTCCAAATGAGGCAACACTGTCCAAACCACTGTTTGTTTCAAGTACACTACTGGTAACAGGAGACAGAGTTTATTAGTTATAAATTATGCTGGCCAGCTCTGAAGGGATTCATGTCACACAAAGAAAACATCCATCTATTTGTACTATTTTTTTCAACACTTCAACTTTCCATGTAGCTAGAATAGTGTAGTTTACAGCTGGAGCAAAAGAAAGTATTGACTTGAATATACAAAATTGAGAGAGTATTTTCATTTTTTTACATTGGAGTTGTATTTCTTACATGTATTTAGGTTGGGGTTTCTTTTAGTGTATCATTTACTTTGATCAAATATTACCATTTTCAGCTATTACTAAATATTTTTAGCAATAAGCAGTTTATTAAAATATGGTTTATATATTCTTCTCTTTTTACTTTCACGATGATTTGGTTTCCTCAGCTTTGCAACAAATTAATTTGAGGAGAATCTAATCTCTCTAAAGCTCAAAGTTTAACCTACTTAGGCTCATTGTGTATTTCAAAGTCCATTGAATAGGGTGCTCTTTTCTTAAGTCTCTGTTTGCTAGGAAGAATACACTTTCAGTGGAAAAGTAGTTGTTCAAACAGAAATTGAAAACTTGGTCTTCAATTTGTCCTTTATACTTCAAAAAAAGTGAGAAAAATATTTGTATTTCGTTGTCAGAATAAAATGTTAGTTACGTCTATTAGCTATAATGAATATAGCCATATGAATATAGCTATAATGAATGTTCTTACAGAATAAAAAGTTAATGAACGTGATAACAGGTGAAGGACGTAAGACCAACATGACTGAGTTTCTGGAAATCCTTGTGCTCAAAGTCAAGGTTTTGTGCCATAGCTCAACCCTTTGAACAAGCAGATACCACTGGAGGAGACAGTCTCAGTTTGTCACACTCTGCCTTGTCCCTTTTATCAGCAGCCATCAGGCATTAGGTAGTGCCTGTCTGTCACAGGAAACCCAGCCTCCAAGCAGTGCAGTAACTCGTGCTGGCTTGAACTCCGGGATGGTGGGGAATGCTTCATGTAGTGAGCTCTAACCCTTCCATTGACTGTACTAAATCATTCCTCCAATAACAAGAAAAAAATACAAAACATTTGAACACTAAACAAGTTCTGTAGCTTAGTAAAATACCCAAACAAATCTAGTTATGTTGATGGTGGTGAAACTAAGTGTTTGATTAAATTGTATAAATTTTATGTGTTTATATGATAGTTGTCTCTTGAGACAACAAATCCTCATCTTCATGACCTTTGGTATTTTGGTACATAAACCATATTGTAGCTCTTTAGTATCAACAAGTTCTGCAGTACTCCTTGAATTCAGTTGTAATTTTCTACACATGATGCACTAACAAATATGTATTTCTTAGATATTGTTACTTTATATTTAGCATAAACTTATTATAAAATGTTAGGATATTTACGCCTTGATATATTTGCCTTATTTACAATTTTTATTTTATATTGACTTGACTGTATTACAAAAAATACGTATTTGAAATGAAAAATGTGGAAAATAACCATCATCCAGACCATAACAGGCAAGCTAATTAATTTCATTACTGCCAAAAGACTTCTTGGTTTGGAGATTTTCTGTAGGAACTCAGAGATGCACTAAGATTTCTACATAAGGCACCTGCAATATGAGACAAGAAATGTCTCCTCCTCGACCTAAGTCTCAGAAATTATGTAATCTGTCTGCATGAGAATCAGAATAGAAACCGAAAATGGGATTTTAGCTTTTTGTCAAAACAAAGCAAGGTCAAGCTGCTCCAATGTGTTGCAGCTGGATGATGCTGACTAAATCAATTACGCTGATTCTTCAGACATAGTTTCCTGCCCTATCCCAAAGCCTTTCAGTTGTATTCTGGATTTGCAACTGTGTCCATGTATGTATTTTTCTGGTGGTGCAAGGAGGCAGATTAATTCTGTACCATGCAGCTCGCTGGTGACAAGCCAGTTTATTGAACATGTTTAATTGGAGATTAATTAGGTCTGTACATAGTAGCTTCTGTGCATCACAAGAACCTTGATTGTTGAAATTCAATGTCTGAATCTGTTTAAATTCTCAATCCAAATTGCTCCTTGCTAGTATATTTTTTTTTCTTGGATTTCTTGTTTTCATTTTAGTTCTTTAAAAAAATTCAAAGGAAAATTGAGAGAGATTTGAAAAATCAAATCCAACAAAAACTCCTACTTGACAGCCAGTGGATTTTTACACATAATCTTTTTCATATGCCTCTGTGTCTCATGGCATGGACATTGCTTTTAACAGCAATTTTATGTTTTATCCAACCCGTAGGCAGGCACAAATGTTTTTTTCACAAAATATCCTTTGTAAGATGCTTGGCAGTTTGAAACTGAATGGAAAGTTGGGCTAAGGGCCATTATCTAAGCAGTATTTTGAGCTACACACACCAACAGTACCAGCTTTGTCCTCTGCCTCAGGCTGTGAGAATCCTGTCTTTCTCAGCTCATTAAGGAGCATCCTTTACTGCATGAAAATACTGTTTATCAGCAGATGTGCAGCTTTAGACTTCTATGCCTAAAAATGACTTTTTCAGACTTATCAAAGCAGCTACATCTTGTGAAACATGATAGTCTTCGTTTGTAAGTCAAACACTTTTTGTTTGAGATCATGTCTCCTTCCTACGACAGGCTGTAAATTGCAACAATTGGGGAAGACATCATGTCCCAGGGAGCAATCACTGTGGTTTAGTTGCTGAGTATCAAAAGTTCAGTGTTATTTAAAAGTCCAGATGCCTGAAATTCATGTAACCATGGCTTGCTATGGCTCGGTTTCATTCACAGAGTTGAAGGTTTGCCTCAGCACTCGGCTGGTAGCAAACTGTGAACTCTTCCTGGACCAGCATCAGAGCATATTTCATAGCTTGCCTCCACTGTCCATTAGCATATCTTGCTCTCAAGGAAGAATCAACATGCAGAATATAGTTCCTTTACTTGGTCACTTATAATGGTAAAATAGTCCTTGACTATTAAGGGCTGTTTATCTTTCTTTTAAGTAGAGGAAAAGGCAGAACTTTTTCTTCCCTGATGATATTTCAAGTTTACCTGGGAGCAAAACGGCCCATCAAAGTTTAATAACTAGCATATGACTACTTGACAAGATACTGAAGCTAGTACTAAATCACCTGATACCTTTTTTGTACAAAGTCATTTAAGAGAATCAGATCTTCATGTAATTTTCTGGGCAGGATTATCATTCCCGAGCACTTCGCTGAGGCTTATGAATCTTGGACAGCAGAGATTTTCCTATGTTGTTTTTGCAAAGGTTCATACAAACATCAAGTGGTTTTCATTTAAAGTTCCCCCAGCTGCCTACAAAACTTTAGTTGCTTGAGTACAAGGCCAGGGTTACATGGCTGGTGTTTTATTGTTCACTTAGCTGAAGTGGAAAATGGCTTAACCATATTAATCAAACATTCCAAACATACTTACCATCAGCCTGAGTTCAAATCTGGTCAGTTTTAGCCCAGAAACTTTGTTGGACAAGTTCTGAGACATGATCTTAAAATGGAAATTCCCGTACTTAATAGTAGCATTCAACACAGGTCTTTGTTTCTATGTTTATTATAAAAATCTATGGCAAACTGTATTCTCTGAATAGATTAGTTAATCATGCTATCCTTGACTGTCATATGATCATTTTCATAACACTCTTCAGTTACTTTTTCAGATTGAAACAAATTTGGTTTTGAAACTTAATTTTTTCTGTTCAATAGCAACAACAGACCAGCAGGCCTCCTCTTTTGAAATGGAAATGTCTCAAGCTGGTTTCAGTGCTCATTACTCTCAGGTAAACAAACTGTTTGAAAATAGAAGTTATTTTACAAGCTAGATTTTTGCTGGTGATTCTATGAATTTGGAGTTTTTCAGAATTCTTTGTATAGTCCTGTTTGCTGTTGGAAGTTTTCGAGCATCCTGTAATCCAGTTACCTTTTTTGAAAAATGTGTGTAAAGAACATTTATGAACAATGAAAGCATGAGAGAGTGCGTATATACTTCACATGAACTCTAAACTTAATGTTCCCATAGCACTTTCTATCAGGAAAATAGCCTAAAAATATGTTAAGAAAGATGGAGAAAGACTTTTTACCAGAGCCTTTAGTGATAGAAAAAGGGGAAATATTTTAACTTGAAAGACAGTTCCAGAACAGGGCCACAAAGATGACCAGAGTGCTTCTATCCTATGAAGACAGGCTGAGAGAGATGGGGTTATTTAGCTTGGAGAAGAGAAGGCCCCAGGAAGACCTTACAGCAGCTTTGTAGTATTTAAGGGGTCTTATAAAAAGGAGGGACGGTGACTTTTTACACGGGCAGATAGCAATAGGACGAGGGAGAATGGTTTTAAACTAAAGGAGAAGAGGTTTAGATTAGATGATAGGAAGAAATTCTTTACATGGAGCAAAGTGAGGCACTGGAACAGATTGCCCAGAGAAGATGTGGATGCCCCGCCCCTGGAGGTGTTCAAAGCCAGGTTGAATGGGGCTCTGAACAAACTGGTCTAGTTAGTGGCATCCCTGCCCATGGCAAGAGGGGTTGGAACTGGATGATCTTTCAGGACATTTCAACCCAAGCCTTTTTATGACCCTGTGATTGTAGGGTCCATACCATAATAGGAAAAGCAAAGCTAAATGTGTAAGCATGCAGGAAGCATTACCCAAATGTGAGCATCCTGAACTGGATGTCTAAAGATGATTCGCACAGAGAACAGGCTTTTTGTTTTACTCTCCTTAAGGACTGGGTCATGCTTGGAGCAGTTGGAGCATATGACTGGAATGGCACGGTGCTCATGGTGAAGGACAGTGGTATTTCAATGCCAACCAATGACACCTTCCGTGACAGGCGCTCTGAAAGAAATGAACCTCTTGCAGCCTATCTAGGTAAGAGAAACAGTCCACCTTACAACACTTTTCAAAAAATGCTACAAGACCTCTCTCAAAGCTCATTCAAAATGAGTATCTTACAGAATATCTTATGTTCCAGAAGCCTGGGAAAAAGTCTACCCTATGATTTTCTTGTTCTTTAAAAAAAAATAAATAACAACTTCTACAATCAGAAAACAAGTCCAAACATAGACCTAAGTATATCTAAACTTTTCCAACAGAGATGTTAAATCTGTTCAAAGAAGATTTCACAGATTCCTCTAGTATTCTTACCAAGTTTTAATATGCCTTGATAGTTAAAGAGTCTTATACAACATTCATTCCCAGTATTTGCTTAAAATTAAGCTGTTTTCTGTCATTCAATGGACAAAACCAACAAGACCAACATCTTTTTTTATAATAATGTTTTGCATATTGGCAGGTTATTTTTCTACCAAAAAGCTTCAGTGGCCTTGCTCTTGCCTCTGGGTCTTGCTTGCTGCACCTCATGGTTCTGTTTGCTTTGTTATCTCATTTAAGTCATAATTCCAATGATGAAGAGTCAAAGCTAGAATATTTTAATGTTTTTCCCTAAGTACACTTTCTCCATTGCCAAGTGCCTTTAGCTGCTGCCTTTTATTGTAACTGCAATTTGGTAAAGTAATTTTCAAATTAAGATCCTATCCTCCCATAACACTTGCAATTCTTCCACAGTTCTGATTTCACTGCAATTTTTTTAAGTCTTCCTTCACCAAAGTTATTAAATTGTTGTTAATATTAAGCAGAACAGAGGTAGGTTCAAAATGCCCCCAGAATCACTTTTTGAAGATACCATCAGTTGGACAGTGGGCCAGTGACAACTGTTCTTCAAAAGTAACTTTTCAACCAAGTACTCGTGAGTTATTTCTTACACTGTGTGAGAATGGCAAAGTGAACATGGCTCACCAGTCTGTGAACAGCTTTAATAACACAGTGGTGCTCCTCACTCTGAGACTGTAGAGAAAAAAAAAAGGCCTTTTAATTAACTACTATTGCTGTCTACTGTGAATAGGGCTAAACATCTAGTTGTAGAATAAACCTTACAAAGGCTCTGAATCACAGCAAGTGTTTCTGATGCATTCTCCGTGTGTTGCATCTTGACTTCTTTCTGCTTCCTAGGATATACTGTGAATTCAGCACTGACACCTGGAGGTGTGCTGTACATAGCAGGACAGCCACGATACAATCACACTGGCCAAGTTATCATTTATAAGATGGAAGGAAAAGAGGTGCAAGTAATTCAGAGATTAAATGGAGAACAAGTAAGTATGCATTCACAATTAGCATACAAAAGGAATATAGCAGAAGAAATAAAAATAATTATTCAAATGAGAACTCATTAGAAGAGCACATGAAACTGGGAGTTGTAAGCAAGATCAGAAGGAAAATTAGGCAGATCTTCTGGTCTAATTAGCAACATGAAGTGGACCATACAGTAAATCCTTGGAAATTTTGTCTTTGAGGCTTAAATCTTCACCAGTATCAATGTGGTTGTTGCCATCTCTGTACATGCAATTTTCTCTGTTTGCTGTGTGGAAGAGCATGTCACTGGCAGAAAAGAGTTCTGACTAGCAGGGTTCTGTGCAAGAGCATCTTCTGGGATAGACTGAAATATTTAATAGTTGCTTGTTACACTGAGTAGCAGCTCACTGAGAGCTATTGCTGCAGGAGGAAAAATCCCCATGTAATTGCATAATTAAGGATGATATTATTAAGATAATATTATGCTTATGAGAATTGAAAGACCTGCCTACTCTCATCTCCCCAGGCTGCAGTACCAGCTTCTTTCAGGAGCATTCAATTTTCACCTATAGCTGATGTCTGCAACACCGCTAATCTATCAGTCAATCAATCAATCAAACAAACATTTTAGAGTCAATGAACTAAAGTAGGTATTAGGGGTCTGGGCCTGTTCAGCCTCGAGAAGAAGTGTCTGAGAGAGCACCTCATCAGTGTCTGTCAGTGTCTGCAGGGAGGGGCCAGAGGAGGGGCCAGGCTCTGCTCGGAGGTGCCCAGCCATAGACAGGAGACAATGGGCAGAAACTGATGCTCAGAAGTTCCACCTGAACATGGGGAAGAAATTCTTTACTGTGTGAGCACTGGAACAGATTGTCCAGAGAAGTTTTGAGTCTGCCTCTCTGGGGATATTCAAGAACCATCTGGACACAATCCTGTGCCATGTGCTCTGGGATGGCCCTGCTTCAGCAGGGAGGTTGGACTAGATGACCCGCTGTCAGCCCTTCCAACCTGACCCAAGCTGTAATTTGGTGATTTTTAAGGCTTGAGACATCTGGACTACTTGAAGCATCTCTGTGAGAGGAGATGTATCTTTGACTAGAAGAGGCTGCTGCTTCTGTTAAGTGTAAAGGAAATGCAGGGTATCTTGCTTATCTGTGAAGTGAATGTAAGCAGATAAATCCTATAGCTTGTACCCAGTCTATGAATGTATCCATCTCTTCATGTAGATTTTGTTCCTCTGAAAATAATAACAACTTGAGAACTTTGGCGACTGTCTGCACTGAGCTGTCTCAGAGGTTTTGTCCAAGCTTTGTTACTTGTTTTTTGAAGAGAAAACTAGCTTCCCCAAGATACTCTTATTCAAATACTCTTAAAAGGTCCTACTTCCCATAGCAGGTAGAAAGTACCCATTTATAAAGAAAAGTTGAAATTTCAATGGCCCACTTCTAATAAAAAAAACCCAGACAACAAATGCTAAAACTAAAAACAAGCTTCAAAGACGGACCAAAAAAATCTACCTAGTAAAGAAAATATCTGCCTAATGGTTAATATTTGTCATTGCAAGCAAGAAGTCTCTGAAAAGGAAATGTAGCATGTCTCTGATGTACATTTTATGTTTTCCTACAGATTGGATCATACTTTGGGGGTGTTATTACCACAGTTGACATCGATAGGGACTCATTTACAGACCTTCTTCTTGTTGGAGCTCCTATGTATATGGGAACTGAGAAAGAGGAGCAAGGGAAGGTATATGTTTATAGTCTGAACAAGGTAAGGCCAGTGATGTTTATCGACCAGGAACAGAGCATGCTCTTTACTGTCTTCTTATCCTTATTTTAAAGAAATACAGTAATTTGAACTGAGGAAGATGACCTGTTGAAAACAGAGAAACATGGTCTTAACAACTGAGATTATAATGCAACTGAATTTTAAACTTCTTTCTCAAGCTCTTCTTTGAGAATGGAGTGTATTATGTAGATAAGTATTACATCCTGTAAGCTGCAGTATGGCATAGATACAAATTTATAGGATTACTTTTCTATCACTTTTTTTTTTCTTTCATGTATTAGGGAACAATAAGGCTCATCCATCCTAAAAGTGTGATCGTCAGTATCCTTGTGACTCGCTTAGCAACCTAGAATGAAACCCCGTATATCCAACAGCTTTTAAATGTCTGATTAGACTGAGGATTATACCAGCTACACCTCACTTTATTAATTTGCTATGTCTCTTCTTCCAATGTCTGTGCATAGTTTCCCTTCCCCTTCCCCTTCCCCTCTTTTCTCATCCATTACCATTGTGTACTGTTATAACAATTATCAAAATATATCTTAGCAATGATGATCTCCTAAAATACTATTTCAAGAAAAGGACCTGGAGAGACTGGATATGTTTGACAGCAGTCTCTACATGCTTGTTGCTAACAACAAATTTCTGGTGAATGGGGTTGGTGGGAAAACAAGAATTCCATGTCCTCCAGTACTGTGGGGTTTGAAATTTGTTTTTCCTGTGTTTTGGAGCGTATCCGGCTCCAAATAAAGAAGATGCAATAACTGCTTGCTACTGCATATTTCTAACATGGAATTCATGGGAAAGATTGGTTACATGCCCTAGGGTCTGTGTGGTTTTAGTCCAGCATACACACTGGATCAGAATATGTATGTTAGGCCACTGTGTATGTGTCTACTGGGGGCAAAATTCAACTATGTAAAAGAAAAGCTATCTTTTGTTCTGGAATAACAGTATTGCCATCTGTGTTTCATTAGTAACTTGGCTAACTTCTCAGATTAAGAGAATGCCTTTAGAAAAACTCTACACTGCCTAAAGAAGGAAGTGGTTCACTTACAATACCATCCAAATATTGTTGTGATACTGTGCTTTCCTGTGAACCTCTAACTTCAAGAAATATGCAGAAGCATCTAGAGGCAGAAAGAGAGGGAGCAAGAGTGTTTTTGCCACATGCTGCTCAGAACAAACCCTTGAATTATAGTTGTAGAATCACAGTTTCTACAGTGCACTTAATCACCAGGAATAGTTTGTAATTGTTTTGTTTAATTCATCCATTTGTCTTCTGGACAGGACCTCTTAAAAGTCTGCATTGTTGAAACATTGGTGGAAATTCACAAACTCTAAATCTGTCCTTCCACAGACAAAGTTTGAATATCAGATGAGTCTTGAACCCGTAAAGCAAACGTGCTGCTCACCATTGAAACAGGACACCTGCAAAGTTCTAAAGAATGAGCCCTGCGGTGCGCGCTTCGGGACTGCGATTGCTGCAGTGAAGGACCTCAACCTGGATGGGTACAATGACATTGTGATAGGCTCTCCCTTAGAGGATGACCATCGGGGAGCTGTTTATATTTATCATGGCCGTGGCAAAGCAATCAGTAACAAATATTCACAGGTATGAAGAAAAACTGCAGATTGCCAGCTGTTTTAATGTATATAATGTTTATAATCCTGTCTTCCCAACATAAGATGAGACTGTGACTTCCCAGTTGTAACAGCTTCTTTTTTGAATTGGTCTATACATTTAAACTCATAGCAATTTAAATGAATCTGAGTCTTAAAGTTGTTAAAAAATATATTCACATGCTTCTATTAGAAACCTTCTGACATGTTCTGTACAGCCAGAAAAGCAGATATTTTGCAATCTGAAAATTTATGGTGTGTTCATCACCATGGTAACTGTTTTAGGAGTATTGTAATGAAAATTTAATGTAGTTAAAGAGCCTAAACCCCATCTCACTGCAGTCAAATGCATCTTGACTGTTACAAAACCCTTCAAAGTGCACCGCATTAACCTCTTTACGCATTTCACAGCGTATTGCATCAGGTGGAGACGGGGAAAAAGTGAAATTTTTTGGCCAGTCTGTGCATGGAGAAATGGATTTAAACGACGACGGTCTGATTGATGTTACCATTGGAGGCCTTGGTGGGGCTGCCCTCTTCTGGTATGGAGACTCACAGCGGCTGTCAGGACATAAAACTTTTGCTTGGTGTATCAGTGTAACTTGCATGCATGACTGTTTGGACTTTGTAAGGTTACAGGTTTCATCTCATGTTTTGACACCAACTGTAAATATTCATCTTTTCACATCTCTCTAAAAGAATGAGCATAAAACTTAAAGTATACTGTTATAAATACAGGAATGTTGTAGAACTCTTGCTAGCCTAGAATGAAGAACTGGTCCTCCTAGACCATCTTCAAAATAGAAACTGATTCCATTTGGGGCACTAAGTAAAACAGGAAAAAACCAGAATTTCTCTCTTTTTCACAGTCTGTTGCATATTATTTTACTAATATCAAGAACAGGTTCAAATCTAAAGGCCTCACTAAGAAAACTGGTTTTATTTCTTAATAGTAAAACTGCAGTTTGACTCCCTACAGAAAATTTGTAAAATTAAATTAAGCTTTCTGCTTAACATTGACTTCTTTTTCATTATATTAGAGTATGACTCAGATGTAATAGTGAGCAATATAATTTTTAGGGGAGAAGAAAAATAAACAATATAACATTAAATCCCTAATTTCTAAAGCACAACTAAAATTATTTCTGTCTCTGGTAAGGAAATTGCTAAACCAGCTCCTTCCCTTCCCTGTCCTCCTGTTTCACCTAACTCATCTGGTAGGTGATCAAGTTTGTCAAGGCTTGCTACCATCCTCAAGCTCCCAGCTTCTTCTGAACTTCACCTACTAGTTTCTTTCTAAAAATTCCATGTGTGAACACAGTGTGATGCCCTTCACTGCATTGCTGAGACCACAATTATGAGGAGAGTTGCTTTGCCAGCTAAATTTTTTGCTGGTTTAGTGCACTGACATGCTGCATATCATGGCCAAAAGGGAACTGAATCAGAGTGAGGGATGAGACAGGAGTGCATTACAGGGGCAAAGGAGATTTAAAGTGGAACAAACTGGGGACAAATATTAGTCTGTCTACCCACAACCTGAGAGATGGCATGCTACCCTCCAGCTTATGTGTAATATAATGTTCATCTGTGATACTCTCAATGATGGGCCTGGGCCTTCAGTCTCTTTTAAAATGGATCTGGCTCTGTAGAGTTGCATAAATGCTTTTGGAAATATTTCACCTGGTGTCTTTTCTGAAACAAGTACAGCACTGTGGAGAAATCCTGTGACTGTTTCCTCTGTAATTTCTCTTTTACTGGTACTATGCATAGGATATATAGTTAATTACTCTTCCAGACCATCACATTGCTCTTGTCCCCAATTCTTCAGGGGCTTTCCCTCCTGAATGATAGTTGAGCTTTAAAAAATGTTCTAGTGCTTTTTCATGTTTTTGCTGCTGAGGACATTTCTTTCCCTCTTCTTTTTGTTGCTCGTTTTGTTTTCTGTATGATGAGTTCTCTCTGTGATGGCAGCTAACAGGCATGCAGTAATCTGCCTAAATGGAGAAAGGCAAATGCAGACTGAAAATGTGCCAGAGAAGGGCATTGCAACTGACAGTTGTTTTCATAGCATCACACAGCCAAGACAGAAGACATGAAATAATAGACATCCTCTTAATTGGCATAACATGACCAACGCTGTGTCTGCTACTGTACTGCAGCATGTTACCATCAGCATGTGCCACAGGAATCTCATTTCAGTTGTGGATTTTATGCTTCTGTTATTTCCCAAAGGACATTAAGGGATTTTTTCCTTTTAGCTATAAGCCTTTTGACACTTGGACTCAATGACCTTAAAAGTCTTTTCCAACCTAAAGGATTCCATGATTCTGTGTTTCAGTGTCTGTATCTGAATGTTGAATGCTGCATATTTTTTAAGTTCATTCTTAAGTTTAAAAAAGTTGTTGCTCTTATTTCCAAGCACTTTCTTTGTGGTCTTTTTAAGGTCTCGTGATGTGGCTGAAGTAAATGTTTCCATGCAATTTACACCTAAAAGCATCAATATTCAACAACAAAATTGTCAGATAAATATAAGAAAAACAATATGCATAGATGCCACAATATGTTTTAAGACCAGACTAAAGTCAAAAGAAGATATATTTGAATCCAGTAAGTAGATAAGCACTAAGCTATGGAAGCTTTAAGCTATAAAACTCCTATGCTCGCATGCATTTATTAATTAAAAAATGGAATTCAACTTTTCTAAATTCAGTATTCCAAGTGTATCTAAGATATTTTGGGAAAAAAGAATGTGTAGAGGCAAAGTGCTTCATAGTATTGATCTCAACCTCCTTTGCAGATCTGCAATATTGGATTACTCTTGATGCACAAAGACAAATATCTCGGAGCTTGTTCACAGAAAGCCATGAGAGGAAAATGCAAAAAAATATGACTATCAAAGGGTCAGAATGTACAAAACATAACTTCTACATGTTGGCAAGTAAATCATTTAAAGTATTTTTCTCCTGTTGATGCTAGAGTAACCCAAATATGTATTTCATTAATTGCAAACTGGACAACAAAATCTGTTCAGAAATAAGAAGTGTATGTGAAATTAGTTTAAAACTTAGATTGATTGATTTATTTATACACATACAAACTATTTACTTATATGTACGGTCTCTTTAGCTATGTCTCTGTGTCTGTCTTCAGAAAGAGCATACCTCACTTGTTGGAACCAAGCAGCTGTCATGGTTAGCAGTTTAGGTGCACTCAAAACCCAGCAGGAGCATGTGAGATCGAATTTTAGTTTCCATATTGGCGCAATTCCTCCTAATAAAATACAGTAAAAAAAAACTTTCAGGTTTGGAACAGAGAATATTTATTCACTGCAAAACAGAAGCATAATTAGCAACTGTGAGTATGAATTTGCTCAGATTGTACCTGATGTGTGGAGTGAATGGACTTGCATAATGTAAGCTACCCACATTTAAAATGCTCAGTGACTTCACAGTTATATATACGCAAAACTAATCGTAAATGATACCTAGAATTTTCTTCATTGAACAGCAGGCCTAAGTTTGACTTCACAAAAGGTGGTGCTGCTGATGCTCATCACTCGTCCTTTGAGCACAACTAGAAGAGAAGTCTGTGAGTCGACAGTTGAGTTATTCTTAAATGAAACTGTGTGAGACATGCTCAGATTATGTGAAATCATGTGATAAAATACACAAAAACCTTGGTAGATATTTATAAAGAATGCCTGGCACATTAAATATTTCATCATCAACTGCAAGCATTCAGATGCTTCTCTAGCAAGAATGGCAACAGTGCGACAGAAAAATATTTTACCTCAGCATTTTTTGGGTCTTTTTAACCTCCTTAGATACGAAAGTGAATTTCCATAACAGCAGTTTTGTTTTCCTTGTGTTCTAGGATAAGCCTGATTTTCAGGACTCTGTAAAGGTTTTGCTGGAATTCAATTTTTCTGACCCAGAGAGTGGACCTGTTCTTGATAGCAACCTGCCAAATTCAATTGCAGAATATGTAAGTCAGAAAGATTCTGTATCACTAACTAGGGTATTTAAGGTAAAAATCATAGCCCACGCAAGAGCTGAAACTATTTCCCACAAATTGGCTAGAGAGGAGGGGTCATTGAGCCTGTCCAGGAGATGTTCCCTCTAAGTGAGTATTCAGGACTGAAAAGCTTCATTCAATGTGCTTGTGAATCATGCTGGGGTTTCAAGCTCTCTGTAGCTGGCTGAAGATAGAAGAGAGTTACCTACAATTTTATTGTCAGGTTTTATGTAGATGGAGCAGAGGGGTTTCATCCATTTACTTCGGTGGTGCTTGCCATCATTCATACTTCTATTGATGCCACTTTTCAGAATCTAGGTGAATATTTAGAAGGGAATGATGAATGATTATGTTTCACCCATGCATTTTACAGGATACTAGCATGTTTAACTGGTTAATATTAGGGAAGACTTCTCTGATTTTTAAACAGAAGACCTTACATAAAGTTATATAATGCATTGAAATGGAAGTATTTGACAATAAATGTAACAAAATTAAGAATAAACATACTATTTTTGCAGATTCCTTTCACAAAAGATTGTGGAGCCAAGAATAAATGCATTTCAGATCTTGTTCTGATTGTAAAAGCAAGCATAGCTGAAGACAGGTAACTACACTGGGTTTAATGTATTGCTTGATATCTGTACAAAGTTTCTGTGTGAATTATAAGTTCTGTAGTCTAATAAGATAATGCTGGGGCTTCGTTTCCAATTCAGAAACAAGATAGTCTGGAGATTGAAAGAAGTTTCTCTTTATGTTAAAAACAGATTCAATAGTTAAGATGTCCAACATTCTTACTTTATTTTGCAGCTCTTCTCCGTTCATTGTAAAGTCACGCAATGATAAGTTCACCATCCAGCTCTCTGTGAAGAACAAAAAAGACAGTGCCTATAATACCAGAGTTTTGGTTCAATATTCTCCAAATATTATTTTTGCTGGCATTGAGGTAGGATTTTTTTCACATTATCAAATTTATCATAACCTGTATTGCTAGAGTGATCGAGGAAGCCTTTTTACTAAACTTGAATTTGACTCCTAGGGCATAATCTCAGTTGATTGAAAGAGATTCCCCAGAGCTGCTCTCCTTGCTTATGCCTCTAAAGGAGTGTATGTATTTTGATGAGTGGACTCTTGCCTAGCCCTGTCCATAAAATACAGATGCAAATTTCACAATGGCAGTCAGAAAAAGTGACTGCCCCTTAGATGAATGTCAGCACTATGAATCACCTGTACATCTGTAGAGTAAGAAATGCCTTGTTATTTGTCTGTAGAACTCCTGAGCCCCTAGAATTCTCCTTGTGCACGTGTATAGAAAAAGCACTCTTGTGGTAGGACAGGATATATCAGTGCCTGCATCTTTCTTACCTCAGACAGCATTTCCAAAAGTGGCTCTTTTCCTTCCTGCCTCAGCAGGTATGCTACAAATACACCTCAGTTCAGATGAGAAGCATTTAGAGCAGTTTGTTTTCTGTCAAGGGTCCTGATACTTGACATTAGGAGCAGTCAGGGACCCATAGCACTGTTGCTGATCCTATGGCAATAGTTGATGGAGTATGAATGTCAATTTTATTGCTACATTAGCAACACATTTACAAAATTTGAAAATAGATATGATGATTGCTAGGCCCCGTGACTAATTTGCTTGATGTCCAGTAGGCATATAATTGTGAATGTTCCAAACACTGTCATTGGAAAGGCATAATGCCAATTGGTATAAATGTCCATAGGTGAAAATTGTCTTGCAGAATTTATGGCTTCCTATTTTTGTTCTAGTTCAATTAAGGCTTTGACTCTTACAATGTATTGACAGTGAAAAGTGACAAAGATATATGTGTTCAACAGGTCTATGATGCTCAGTCAAAATTTAAAAAGTGTTTGGACAAGACCATGCTTTCACTTTCTTTTTCCCTGTAGGAGATACAGAAAGATAGCTGTGAATCTAATCACAACATCACCTGTAAAGTGGGATATCCATTTCTAAAACCTGCAGAAGAGGTAAAAAGTCCCCCTTGCATGCAAGTTCTCCTTGCCCTATGTTGTTCTAAAGGCGGGGCAGTCCCTATCATCTCTGAAATTCTTTTCTCTTGTGTTCATCCCAAAAACTGTCCATGCATGTTTCCCAAGCTATCCTTGACATCAGCTGCACAGAGCCAGATGGGAAACCATGGGGATATTTAGTGCCTGGGCATATGGTATATGAGGAAGTAATAGGTGCGTATTGCCATCCTTGACACTGAAAGACAGCAAGTGACAGACAAGTGGTGCACCTGGCCAGAAATGTCTGTCTCTAGGCTTTCCACAGCCTGGAGCATATAAATTTAGTTACTTTGTATATAAAATGTAGTCCATTGGTTGAAGGCGGAGTAAAGTGGTATGTGGAAGTACTAACTCAGATCTGCCAAAGCATCAAGACTTCACCTCTGCTCAGTGGGGAATGAGAGGCCTTTCCAGCAAGTAGTCCACTTAAACTCCATCTTTAACAGTTCCAGTGATGTCTGTATCTCCTGTTGGAATGGAGAGGGAGCATTAACTAAACTAGGCCTTTGAAAGCCATACTTAAATCTTGATCTTGGATTGGGAAATATCAATTTGTATGGAAATAAGACAGTCTTTCCTAGCAGTCTCTTGTTTGCCCGTCTATCTTGCATGGGGAGGATCATGAGAGATGTCTTCTTACATTGCCTCCCACACAAATGTTCCAGCTTGTGTCTTGGACTTGTAGGGATTAAGTCAGCTGTTACCTTCTTAAAGCCAAAAAAGTGTATTGTCCAAGCCTCTGCCCAAAATGTTCCATTCCCAGCTTTACTGGATTTTTCATATTTTCCTTTCATGCTTTGCTTGTTAGTTTGTCTGTAGCTGTAAAGCCCTAAATTTAGAAATTTCACACTTTTCTTTGCATTCAGAAATCAATCTCTGATTCACTGATAAGCATCCCTAATACATTCCTTTTAAAAGCTGCTTTTTGCTTTAAATTTGAATATCTAGGACAATTTTCTGTGGACCACTTTGTAGTAAAGATTTCTACACATAAAAAGAAAGATAAAAGTCTGAGCTGAAAATTCCATACATTAACAAATAAAAAAACTTTTGCTCCCTATGAAATTACCCTTAAGTGTCAGGATATGAAGAAGAACACTGGGGACAGTGTTCCTAAATTTTGAGTAATTCCAAATGATGTCAGATTTGCCCTGGTTATAGTAACTGTGAGATTTTTCTGATACCTAGCACTCTCTTCTTTATTTACATTGTAAACATTTCTTTTTGGTATTCTAGGTGTTCTACTATGTATTAAGTGATATTCCAGCAGCCTTCTACAGGCAGCTCATCTCCCCTGTGATACCCAGGCTTTGAAGCTTTGTTTCTTTCCTCCTCATTGGAGAGAAAAAAGAGGTTTTGATAAATTGTTGTAAGACCAAT
>VWZT01010649.1:0-30224 GCA_013397055.1 Pachycephala philippinensis | reverse complement strand
ATATTTCACGGCAGCAGATTTTCTGGGCGGGTCTGTTTGTTAGTGACAGTTTGAAACACCACACTAGAGCAGAAGAAAAACCTCTTTTTCTTTCAAATATGGAAAAGACTTAAGATCTGCAATTCTGACCTGAAATCATGTGTGTTATCCTTTGTGCGAGTTGAGAAATAAGTGGGGAGGGGTGCTGGAAGGAAAGAGAGAGTTTGTTGTAATCTTTATCATTCTTTTATTACCTTTAATTCTGTTAGTAATAAACTTCTTTGTATTCTTTAAAGTTTTGAGCCTGCTTTGCCCTTCTTCTAATTCTTTATCTCACAAAAAAGTAAAAGATGCAAACTAAACCACCACAATTAGTTGCTATTTAAGATCTATACTGATTCCAAATTGTAAATTATTCTCTAGATAATGGTAATAGTTAGATAAGAAGCTGCATGTGTGACAGTTTTTGAAGCATTTACACAGTTTAAAAAGTTAACTTTTCTTCACAAGGCAAAATATTTGAATGACCTTACTCATAAAATGTCTTGCCTTGAAGTTTTATTAATTTCTATTATCAACTTTGCTATCAGAAATATTTCACACTGATGACACACTGTGTATTTATGGCTTCAGCTGTAATTGGTCTTCTGACTTTTAAAAATTAATTGCATCATGCCAACACAATCCTATTATGCATCTTCTGTACAGTGTATTACAAACAGATGCAAAGTGATCACAAAGTCAGGATATTATTTCCATTTTATAAACCCCCTATTAACATAGATCTCGAAAAAGCTCTTCAAACATTGCAGAGGTTTCTGCCTGGAAGCATCCCACCAGAAAAGGAAAGGCTTTTCTTTTTGTAGTGCTCAGTTCAGGTTAGCTTTGATGTGATTTTACTACAGCCTTAATCTTGTGATACTTTTCTCTCCATCCATACTCAAAATGGTTACTGTGTCTCATAATGACTGGCAATTTTGTGCAGACTTTGCAGATGAAAGCAAACGTCTTTGTTTTGGAAGTAGCTGAAATAGTCTTTCAATTATTGCCCTGAACTTGTGGTGTATAGAGGATCATTGCTGTCCTACAGCATAGTATAAGAGACTCACTGAAGCTGAAATAAGGACTAAGAAAAATGCAAAATCACTACGTATGGAGTGCCTAGAAGGTTGAAGAAACAAGATCATGTGGGGCTAATAAAGCGCTGGAGAGGGAGACTACACATAATAAACATTGAACCATGGGGTAACTAAAAAGGATAGCAGATTCTAAGGGAGAAAAATCAAGCCTTCCCGAATATATGTTAAAAGAAGTCAATTCAATAAACCCAGGTATATCCTTAAGACTCTTTTTGTTGAGATACTGGCAAATGACTAGCTGTGAGTTAAGAAGGCTTGCCCTTAAGTAGAAAATTAGGTAGGTGTTCACATTATGTACCCTTCTGGGATATAATTGGAATGAGAACCTGTCTGTTGGTATAGACTTAACACACTTTATGAACTACAGTGCTGCTTCTGATTTATTTCCCATTCTTTCCTTGAAATTTAGATCAGGCTGTTTTGACTGGTTCAAGGTACAGATTAATTTATTACGCATATACTATCATGACCACTTTTAAACAAAGTATTCTGCATTGTATTACCCTAGCTAGTTAGACTTTGTTAAACAGTATATTCAGTCTCTTGATAATAAAGGTTTTAGTTACAATGATAAGTTTATTTCTTCTGAATGCTTTTTCCATGCCTTCTGTTTCTTCTTTTTCCTTCTGTCCAGATCTCTGTTCCTTTCCCACCACTTCTAGTTCTCCCAACCATGTTGACTGAAGACAATTTCAATCACCTGTGCAGTAAAGCCACGGTGTGCACTGACTTGGGAAATTCAGGAACAACTCAGCCTATAGGGTTGCTGATATATTGAAGGATGAAGATGAAACAGGATGTAGAAATTTGTAAAAATGATTTAACAACTATTGTTGAGTCACTTAGGAATTATATTATAATATATCATTGACAGGATAAGCAGTAAATTACAATATTGTGATGAAGCAGAAGAAGCAACTGACAGAACTTATAGAAACCTGAGATTTAACAAGAAATGTAGTAACTTAGTAATATTTACCCAAAGTATCCCATGAGGGATTGTGTTAGGGAGAAACCAGCAGTGCTTCCAGAAAGGAATAAAAGCTGCAAGTTCATGTTAAGAGTCAGTGTAGAGGCAACAGTAGTTCCAAAGCATGGTGAAGGAAAGAGAAGTACACTAAACTCTTGCCTTAAGGCTCTCACATCGAATTCATCACCTAAGGGTAGTATGGGACCTTAAAAATTGTAGAAAAAAACCTGAAAGATGTGATTTTATAAAAAAATTAAATAAATATTGGAAAGGTTAGATGAGAAGGAGAAAAAATGACTGTTGAGTTTTGAGTTTGTTGAATTTATTTATTTTTATTAGTTCAGTCTACGTAATAATTTTCCTGAAGAGTTGGTGCTGGGGCCTCAGCTCTTTCACAGTAAATAAGAAATGTCATTTGCCTTGTCTCCATGATGTTGTAGAGTTCATAATATAATCATGCTAACAAAATGCTTTTCTGAGATCCTCTTTAAAAAACCACGCAAATAATAAAAGTGTATAGGTCTTTGTAGAGATTTAGCAGAGGGCAGTGTCTCATTTCCAACACTTCAGCACAGGCAGCTACAGTGGAAGTCATTTATTTTGCTCTTGGCTCAGCAGGCGTAGAATGAAACTAAAGTATGAGATACTCATCAAATTAATTTCTTATGGCAGTTTAGTGTGTCTTTCAGCGTGTATAATTTGTATTGCTCCTTCAGTATGGGCAATGAGTATTATGTGTAGAGGCATACATGTTAACTACTGTCAATTTATGTGATATTGTATATTTTCTGTCATAAATTTAACATCGTGCCCTGGAAGACAAAGTGAGTAGCTATGTGGGAGGTTGTGTTACCATCCTACTTTTGAAGTTTTTTCTTTGATACTGCTGATTCTATAATCTGAAAGGGTCCAAGCTTATAGAAGGAGAGCACAATGTGGTTTCCATGTGTGTTATGTGCTGTCTTGATAAGTAAAAACCAAAACCAGAAAATATAAGGGTAAAAATTATCTCTTAAAAAACCCCCACCACATCGGCCTAATTTCTCCTTTTTCTTTGTTTCTGTTTTGCCCCTGAAAAACCCCCAAACTACTTTGATAATGTCCCATTTGTTATACAACAGGCATTTTGCAGTGAACAGGTTTCAGGCTGTGGCTTTCAATTTTCAGTCTGTTCAGTGGGATTTCATTGTTTCATTCTGTCTCCAAATGCACTATAACACATTTATTTTTTTCCCTTGTTATTGCCCTTTGTTTCTCATAGAAAGAAAGTTCTCTAAAGTCCCTAACTATGTGGGGACTCTGTGGCCCTCTGACATTAGCCATTTTATTGAAATCAAAATTATTCTTGGACACTTATCTTTCTAATCAGTTCTGATCAAAAAGCAAGCTACTCTGACTTAATTAATAGCACCCATGACTGCCTGAGTAAAACTACAAATCTAGGGACACTATACACTAATTTCAGGAAGCAAATTACGGGGTGAAAAAGACCATTTTATGTCTTAATACATTCTTATGATTTAATTTTTTTTTAACCAGATTTCCAGTTTGCGTTACAGTAAAAAATTTTTATTTGAATTTATGTTGGAACTGCAACCAGCTAAGACAATATCTCACCAAAGGAAACCCAAGGGATGACCAATCCCATCTCTTAACTATTCGATAATTCTGCAACATGAGGACAGAGGACACCCTGACACCTTGGGAAAGCTGTTCCCAAGAGAAGTCCAAATTACTTCTTTGGAGTTTTTTATGTGCCTAAATACCTTAAAGTCACTTTTTATATAAACATGATAAGGCCTCACTGATAGAAGCCGTCTATTCTTTCTTGAATTTACTTTCAGTAATGTTTACTGATAATATAATTCACAGCTTAACTTTTAAAAGAAGAATGTCTGAATAACTTTGCTTGTAAGAGGTTTTGTGTGTGTTTTCCTGCTACCTTCCCACTACAAAATAATTATTCATTTTATCTACTGTTTAGTTGTTAGTGCAAAATAATGATTTGTGGACATTTGGGTGTAAAATTGGATTTTAATGTAACTCAGTAAACAAAAGAGGTGATTTTCTATAAACATGGTCTTGTCTCACAGGCATTTCTTTTTGATTAATTTATTCTTCATATAGATAATGTGGAAAAGAATACCCTACTGTTTCTCTGAGGTCACTGTTAACATTTACTTCTGTTTCAAAATGGCAATAAGTATCAACCTAACTAGCCCCTATCACAATCAATAGTATGTATTTGTATTTTTCTTCTAAATAATTCACTTGCTTTACATTCTGTCTATAAATATATGTATTAAAAAATCAAGTTAAATCCCTGAAACACAGATGGTACTTATCTCCCTTTGGGTGCAAAAAAGGGCTGGATAATGGGAACTATGTAAAATGAGCCAAGTATCGAAAATGAAAAGAAGTGAGAAGAAGGTGAGCTCTACGGCAAATCAGGGATATAGCTTGGTAATCATGGCATGTAATACCTGAGGTGAATAGCTCTGGAAAATAGATCTCAAAACACAGATGCAAGAGGAAACCTCAATATGAAAATTTAAATAGATTCAGGGTGAGCCATGGGGGTGATAAGATTGTGCGAGGTTTAAAATTGCTGAGATTTTTACTCCCTTAATCTGTAAACTGTCTGAGAAACAAGAGGCAGAAAGTGATTCCAGAAGTGTTTATCCAATCCTGAAACATCAAATGCTTGGCCCACATTGACATACTTGCATCCATAGAGCAGAACCGCAGCTTTCATTTTAAAGAGAAAATTCCTAACCCATTTGTCTTCTCTGAGTTTAAACCAATTAAAAATTGATGGAATTTCACCTTTATCTGTCTAAAGATAAAGTCTTTAGATAAAGATAATGACTCTGAAATAAACTTCCTTTCTTTTCATAAATTTATTTAAACGTTTATCCTGAAATTTACCAATAGTATTTTATTTTCAGTGTAAGCCACATAAATGACAACTGTTCTGAAATGCTTTGGCCAGAACAGGTAGGAACATGTAGTTCGTGCTGAACTGATATCTAAAATAATTATTTCAATAGAAACATGAATTTTTTGTTACTCCTATCTGAACAGTAACTCCTTTATAAAGGAGGGAAAGGAACAACAGAACTTGCTCCATTTGAATGGCAAATTTGAATAATGAGGTTCTTTGATCTAAGTTTGTTATCTTCCTTATCTATAAACTGGTCCTACATATCCTCCTGCCCCCATAAGCTCCCTAAGAAAATAGAAAACAAATCAAATATATGATGAATGTTGAAAACAATTATTATCAATTAAAAGTTACTAAAAATTGTTAATGCAAGGTTTTTACTACAGCTTGAAGAGTATGTGATATCCCCTACAGCATAAGGGTAAACAATAATCAATGAAATAAAATGAGGTACTTAATTTGTGCTCATTAAGTGAGTACGTATTAACCCAAATACCAATGAATCAGAGTGACTAACAAGTAGTAGGTGATCATGAAATTTATAGCTTGTGTGCTGACATGTACACAGTGTCTCCAAATTAAAAATGCATCCTTATATCTTCTAACTTTTCAGTTTTCATTTCCAATATAATAATTTGCAATATAATTAAACTTTGGTCTATGGTACTAATTCTTAATATTATTTGTATGTTTTGCATTTCTATGTTTAGGTTTCTAAATTTCAATCCACCTTACTTTTGAAAGTTCCTGTTAATTACATTTGGTTTGGGACAGTCATATTGGGTAACACTTTTTCCCCCATTTCAAGAGAATTAAGAATATTATGTCCTGTAACTCATTTTGAATGGCTCTATTCTTTTACAAGACCCAGGCACAGTGCAGCATATATTCTTCCAAAAAAAACATTGAAATAAAGCTGTGTAAGGGCAAACTTTTTTCACTTCAGCTGTAGTACAATTATTTATACTTGTATACCCACATAAAGTAACACTTCAGAATATCCTATGATATATTGATGGTCTCTTCACACTCACTGCAATGATGCCAGGCATCCCTGGGCAGTGGGAAGGAACACATGGATGAAGGGCAGATCAGATCTGTCACACCCTTCAGCTCCTCTTGGTGACTGTTGATCTTTGAATGGAAAAATATTGGGCTGAGCACATCTACACCTCCTATGTGGTCTGTAATTAGGCAGTCATTGTGGAGCGACTACTTTTCCACTCATGGAACAACTTCTTGTGATAAAACAGTTTCGGCGTTGTTAACTTCTAGATGAGATTAGTTTATCCTGTAGTTATGGGGGAGGTCTGAATCTCCCTGAACCTACAGGAGTAAAAAGGGTTTGTGGCTTTTCACACAGTTGCTGGTGTTCAAGAGAATATCGTAACTCCCTCACTGTGGGCTCTGTGTGTATGAGTTCATTGAGCAGTCTCAAACTATGATCAACCTATCTTTACAAAAGGATATTCATGCTGCAGTCAGAACCTTTAAACTAGTCAAAGTAATTTTTACCATGGATATAGAAAGTTACTTCATTGTGATGTTTTTTTTGCATGGAAAAATGATCCCCTCAGAAATTTCAAGTCACGGGCTCCTTTTTCATTGCTTTTCTGAAAGCAAATTACCATTTTCATATAAAGTTAAACCAAAAGAAGCCTTATCCAGTATTTGCTTTCACAATGCCTCAGAGGAACTTATATAGGCTATGAGTGCTCTTTTCCATTGCTGTTGGGAAGGTGGAAAAACTATTTATGTACATAAGACTTTGTGACTGAGGAATGCTTTTTAAAAAAATACTAAATTGATTGTGAAGATGAGCTTAGTAGCTCCACAACTGCCAAGTTTATAATCATATAATGTCATATATTCATACATGATAAACTCTGTCAGAGAGGAAAAGCTTAGTGTGAAAATTAATACTATAAAATATATCTGTTGCTTAGTTGTAATCTTGTGCAAGCATTAAAATATAATATGAAGTGGGTTCTATCTTTAACTGACAAAGTAATATTTATTTTGTAAAAAAATATATCTCTTTCCTATCAGAAAATAACAAAAACTGGTTTTGCATCATATTCCTATTGCTCATGCTTTATTCTTCAGTGTAGAGTATAGCTTTTCCTCAATGGTGCAATCAAGAAGTGGTATGAAGAAATGTCATGATCAAGCCCATTGAAATAACTGTTCCTTAGCTATAGGCAACAAGATGTTCTTCAGTAATTTAATTATTATTACTGAATTACATTAATTTTTTAGAGGATGTTAACTATTCTTTCCAATTTTCATTTTATTATTTTCTGTAAAATTGAACATTAAATGCAAAGATACATACACAATCAAGAAATTAAGGACACCTTTGAGACAAGAATTTTTTTCTATGAATCCGTGCCTTTATTTCTTAGTATTATACCTTCTGCCTTTTCTTCCTTCTGTAACACATTTTCTGAAAGGAGTGAAAATGAAACATAAGTGTCTGAAAGTGGCACTAGTGCACCTTGAAAATAACATGAGCCATAATGATGTTGAAGAATTCAGAAGACTGAAAAATGCTACAGTATTTGGGTTAGCGTTTCCAAACACATGCATTGTATCTAGGCTGTATTTCTTAAACTATCTTTTATCATCTTCATCCTCATCTCTATTTACTGGGTATTTTTTCAGTTGTTTTTAAAAGATTTTTATCTGGATGAATCAATCTTGTTTTATTATATAAGTATAGTATTTAATGTTCTCATGCTTTGAAACCATCCTTCTGAAATTACAGATCAGGATTCATTCAAAGGAATAATTTAAACAAGTAGATTTTAATGAAGTTTTAGCATCTCATATCTGCTGAAAGATATTTTAATTCATAGTAACTAAAATTCCTACTAAATATTAAATTAAGACTTACAAATTTTATTATTGAACAAATCTTTATTGCTGTTACTCTGCCTTCAATTACTCCATGTCAAATTTGCCTGTATTTTCTGTTGAATTTTTTTAGGACTAGCAAGAACTTCCATTGCTCATGAAAGGAATAATTCTCTAAATTGGCTTTTGTAATATTTTTAGTCATAGCTCTTTCTTAAATCCTATAGTTTAAACTCCACACCATGGCACTGTTACAGAACATGTCTTGTCTTTTCATGTTCTGTGCCCAATGCATCTTTACTTTTTTTACAGTTGCTACAGTCCCTTTGAAGATGTAGCAGTTAACTTTTCCTCTGCCTATTTCGAGATCCAGGGGAAAACAAGACCTGAGAAGAAACTGCACTCTGCTAATTTCTGATGAGCAAAATTCATTAATGGAAAGTCAGTTTTGGGTTGAAGATGAAAGTCTCTCATCCGTACTAAACTTTGTCTTCTATTTGTACTCTGCTTTCTGTATGTGTACAGAATTCCTTTTGCAACAGAGCAATGAATATTTCAGGATCTTAAATAGCCAAAAGTAGAGGGTCACCAGTGCATTATCATAAATATGGCAGCAAATAACCTTCAGACAGAAGAACAGAGATTAGGAGACTGTGGTGTTTTGACCTTAGCAGGATGTCAGGTGCCCACCAAACGGCTCTATTTCTCCTCCTTATCAACAAGAGCAGCGAGACAAAATACCATGAAAGGTTCTTGGCCTGAGATAGGGACCAGGAGGGACTGCTCACTAATTACTAACATGGACAAAACAGACTCAATTCAAAAACTCATAAGAGAGTAGAATAATGAGAATTAAGGACAAATCTAAAAACTTGTTCCCATCCTTCCATCTTCTCAGGTTCATCTTGAGGCTGATTTTTCTATCTCCTCCCCTAATCAGCACGGGGGGATAGGAAATGGGGGTGTGGTCTGTTTGTAACACCTTGTCACTGCCACGCCTTCCTCCTCATGCTCTTCCCCTGCTTCAGCAGGTCCCACTGGTGAGACAGTTTGGAAGACAGTTCTCCACAAACTTCTCCAGTGTGGATCCTTCTCACAGGCTGTATTTCTTCATGAACTTCTCCAGTGTGGGTTTCTTCCATGGGATGCAATTCATAGGGAAAAGACTGCTCCAGCATGGGTCTGCTCTGGATATCTGCTCCTCCATAGCCCTCCATGGACTGCAGGCATACAGTCAGCCTTACTGTGGTCTTTACCAGGGCCTACAGGGGAATTTCAGCTCTGGTGCCTGGAACCTGCACTGTCTTGGAGTCTGCTGAAACTTGCTGTATCAGACATGGCAGAAGCTTTTGGCAGCTTCTCACAGAACCCACTCCTGGAGTGCCCTTTGCCACATGAACTCAATAAAGAGAAACAAGGCAAAGTAAGGCTGCTGGGGACAGTCTCTGATGGACAGTCTCAGCTACTCTGTGGAGCAGCTGAAATAAGGAGATGCTTCATTTAGTAGGGAATGGTCATTACCTTTTTCAAGGTCAACAAATTTTATAGGACAATATCCACTTTTGAACTCAGAAACTCACACTTTTTTTCCTGGATAACACTGGCAGAGACTGCATCAAAAATATATCTCTGTGGCCAACTTTGAAAAGCTGTACAGTTTGCCCCAGGTTTATGCATTAAACCTTTTATTTTAAATACACATGACCATTAAAGTCCAACACAAAATAAACAAATAAAATACACACAATTGTAAAACTACTATAAAGCTTGCAAATTATTTATAAGATGACTTACTGAAATCCTTTTCCTCCTTTTTTTTTGTATAACTATATGATTCACTGGCCTTTAAGCATTTAATTAACTCTGTAAGGGCTTTAATATTTGAATGGTCTCTCTCATAAAATATTTAACACAGCAATGCTTGCCTTTTTATGCTTTGATTCATTGCTGTCTATTCTTAATTAGTTTAACTCTGAGGTTAAAGTAAAGGTAAAACATCTGCATAGTAACAAATTTGAGATCTAGAGAAATGTTTTTGTTACTCCTGAAGATATTGTTCATGAATATTGAATTACAGCTGTCCTGTACCTTAATAATTTTTGTATTTACTGCCCTGTGAATACCTAGTAAAATTACAGGATCATAAGCTAAACCAGAACATAATTTTTAGATAATTGTCTTCATAGGTGTCATAATGTTTTATAAATTCAATTAGAACTGATAGCTCTATAACTAAAATTGAGACACAAATATTAAACATGTAATGAATATTCAAATGAAAATACAATTTCCAAGGTGTTTAACTAATATAGCTTAAAACAAGAAAATTCTTTGCTGATAAGCACTTCACTTGTACATAGAGTTAGGTTACACTCCAATTATATGATATATAAAATAGTTACAATAGGGCTTCAAATCCAAATTATTTTTAGACATTAAAATTGGTACTTTCAATGCAAAAATTGAACCAATGGTTTTGGTTCACACATAACTAACTGTGTAACAGGAAATGCAACAAGAAACAGCTTGCATTCTCAGCACAGAGACACTAAAACCAAAATAAAAATTCTCTCTTGTCCCTAAAACTATTGATTTCTCAGAACCAGTAATGGATATAGCAATTGTAGGAAGATTGTGTAGCCTCTGGTTGTGCTGTACCAGTACACTGGATATAGAACATCTAGCTTTAGAGCTGTCGTTCTCAAGTTTTTATTCTCAAGCACTAAAAGGAAGAAAAAATGCCATTGTTCTAAACCAGCTATGGTACAGTGTTGTTCTTAATCACATTTTAGAGTAGCTGGAGATATAACAAACCGTCTCTGCTCATGACAAAACTTAAAATTGATTTGAATAACTAAAAGTATTTTTTAAGGGAAATACTTTCAGGCTGAAAGGTACACTCAGGAATTTTAAAAAAAGTGTTTTCCTTACCTATTAAGTGGGTAATTTTAGTGTCAGTTTTTGTTTTCCAAAGCTACTTAATTTGACTTTTAACTACTTAATTTTGATCTAGATGTCATATCAGTTCGAGATGAAAATGATTTGTGTGGTGATCATGAGCAGAAGACAATTGTATATGGAGAATTTAGGGATCCACAATACACTTAACCCAAATATTCCCAGGCCAGGGCTGTGCTGCATGGGGCCGTGGATCCAGCGTGGCCCTCAGGCTGTGTTGTGCTGCACAGATCCCATGGCTGCAGGATAACTTCTGCCACCTTACTGCAGTAGGCAATTCTCACTCTGTACCTCCAGGGATCATGCCACTTTATCTAAAAGTGCAGCAAGAAGTTATTGTAACATATTTCTCTTTAACTGTAGAAATGATGAATAGAGTTTTTCCTTTGTAAAGAACATCTTATAATAGCTCAGATGACCAAAAGAAGAAAAGCTGCTATGGATAGGGTCTGCATGACATGCTGCACATGGGTCAGAGTCTGTTTGATGTTACACTGCTCTAAAGGTATTAATATCACCTGTGCTATTCTCTTACAGTTTTAGCAGTAGTGAAAAGCATTTTAAATGATAACTTATAAGTTTATGTGCCTCTCTTGCTGGGACCATAATGAACCATGTCCTCCCAGTGCAAGACAAACCCCTAGATCAAATTAATTTAATTTTTTAATCCTGTCTCCTTCTGTGACTAAAAGTCTTATAAATTCATATCTAAAAATTCATTCTCAATTTTAGCCGCCTCTACAGGTATAATTTTCATCTCCTTGTGATCGTATTTATCCCATTTTTATTGTCATCTGACTGGGGTGTCAGTTAAGGCATGTCCTTCCTCCCCCTTTCTCTTGTGATTCTTCAGGGTGAAAAGTTACAGAAACCTACCATGTAAGGTTACTTCATAAGAGCATGTGCAACAAAAAGCCTATAAACTTTATTTTTGCTTAGCAGCTCAAATTGCACGACCCTTTTGTTCCAACTTCTCTCTTGTTCTTGAACCCCTTATTGTTAAAGTCAGTCTGTGAAGCTCTTCAGCAGAACCTATCAGCCAGAGTGTGTGCTTTATAGAGGACCTAAAGACTTAATTTCCTCTGCAACAATGACATTTGATATTCATGTGTCTACTATTCCTCTCACCTGTACTGTCTAAATTCTGGAAAATATGAGCCAATGTCTGTCTTGAGTTACACCATCTTCCAACATAAACATTTTCAGTCTTTTTTTTCCCTAATGATGACCAGTCATCAAGTCCATTTACTTTTCTTTCCAGAACAAAAATCAGTTAACTATTAGTTTATAATACATGTAAAAACACGTATATAATACAATGTATGTAACTGTTCGATACAGGTGGCTTTAGTTAATGGTTTGATAGAGGAAATAAAGACAAGTGTCTTTACAAGGTGTAAGAAAGGAAATGGACTAATCATTATTTACTTTTACCTTAGGCAGCAATTTACCCAGCACTTCTAATATTCCTTGATTTCAGCTGTATTATGGGTTGTACTGTGTTTTGCTACAGGCAAAAATTTTCATTTCAGATGAGGTGTCATACATACATTAAGTCAGCACTGTATTAGCATAACAAATGTTAGTATAAAAAGGAATGTGTCACTGGCATGTGCTGCTTGAACTGTTTTATTCAAAAAATTTAGCTACAGCAATTTGTGATCTTTAAATGGTCATCATAATTCATATTCAAATAGCAGCAATGCTTTAAATTTTCCAACCTGCATTCACTTTCAGAAATTCCTGACCAGATTTTTGAGAATTTCCTGTGTACTCTGATTTAATCCAAATAGGATCATTAACTGGTGATACGTTTACTTTCATGTTTTGAAATTGGCTTTGCTTTAAAGAATAATTTCAGAAAAAATAATATCACATATAAACCCTTCTAAGTACATATGTTCTACATTATGTGTATATATAAATGTGTGTGTGTGTGTGTGTGTGTATTTATACAGTAGTGAAAGTGAAACTTCAGATCACTCATGAGTTTCCTTAGGTACTTTTAATGGTCATGATTATATTTTTAGAGAGGCAGTCTTTTCAGTCTTTTTAGAATTTAAAAAAAAATCATTAGGTTGGAAATGAATTCCAAGATCATTGAGTCCAGCCCTTGACCAAACACCACTATATCAACTAAACCATAGCACTAAATACAACATCCAGTTATTTCTAGAAGACTTCCAGGGATGGTGACTCCACCACCTCCCTGGGCAGCCTGTTCCAATACCTGAATATCTTTTCAGTGAAAAAATTCTTCCTGTTGTCCAACCTGAACTTCCCCTGACACAGCTTGAGACTATGTCCTCTTGTCCAGTCACTGGCTGCCTGGGAAAAGAGGCTGATCTCCTCCGGGTGACACTGTTGTTTCAGACAGTCGTGGGGAGTGATAGGGTCTCCCCTGAGTCTCCTACAGGCTCAAGAACTCTAGCTCCCTCAGCCATGTCTTATATGACTTACTCTTGTCTCTAGTATCCAGAAAGTAATTACAGTTTGTGAAAGGACTTAATCAGGTGTGCTAGAATCAATCTCTACACTAAACAAAAGCCATGTTAACATCTTATAACTAACTCTGTGCTATATTTTGAGTATTAGAACAGAACATGGTACAGAAGAAATATCCACTCATTGAAAGAATTTGTTTTTCTCCTTCAGGTGAGATAGGTGTGGTAAGATGATGACTTTCTGCACATTAAGAGTGGAGAGGCAGTGCATTGATTATCTGCTGATGAAGGTCCAACAGCTGAAGTCTGCAGACAGAGATGGAACAGTTCTCAGCTATTTCGTGAGTTGAAAGAAGTAGAGTTGAACTGTTAGCAGCAACTGAGCAACAAAAGGAGTAAAAACATGTTGGGAAAATGGTGTAATATTGATCTTCCTCAATATTTCAAGTGGTGGTGAGACCATTTTTATGTTTATAGGCTAATGATATTGCATAAAAATATTATGAACTTAAGACACTGCCACCACAGCAGAGTCTTCCTTAACTATTTATGGCAGTTACAATAATTCTGATTGTCGTAGGTTGGCTCAGAGCAGCAGCTAAGCACCCATCCAAATCCTCCCCTTCTTTTCTATCAGGGCTGAGGAGACATCTGAAAAGACAAATATGGGAAAAACTCATGGGTTGAGATAAAGACAGTTTAATAAATGTAGAAAAAAGGGGTAGATAGCCCCCAAACAAATGATTGAAGCAATCATTCACCACACATTGATACCCATCCAGTCTGCACACAAAGGCTACTTCAGAAAAACTTGCCTTCAGTTGAAGTTGCTGAGTATAACATTATGGCATGGAATGCCACTTTGGTTTGGCTGGCCCAGCTGTGTCTTTCACAAACTTTCGCCCAGCCCATGCTTTCTCATGAGAGAGCAGTGCAACAAATGGAAAAAAACTCAGTTCTGTGCACTGTTCAGCAATAGCTGAAACATTGGTATGTTATCAATATTGTTTTAGTCACAAATAGTCACACAACACTATGTGGACTAATATAAAGAATATTAACTCTGTCCCATCCATACAGTGCACTAATTTAAATTCCTACTTGAGATGTGTTTCACTTAGGCTACTTTTACCCAAGTCTGAAGACATGTCAAAAATAGCCTTTAAATTTTTAAATTATTCAACAGTTTTGGTTGGAAATACAGCTATCTTGATGTAATTTATTTGGGGTTTCCCAATGCATTTGACATAATACCACAGAGCCTTTTCACTAAAGTACTTAGAAAATAAAGTAGTAACAGGAGATATATTATAAGTATTAAAAACATAAAACAATGATAAAGATAAACCATTCATTAAGAGAAGGTATGAAAATTTAGAATTTTATTATACACTCCATGTTTCAAATGTGATCTAAGCAAAATAGATGAGTTTTTTATGCACAGTGAAATTCTGGTCATTTCTTCTAGATTCCATCCATACTGATTCTTTTCTCTTTTTGATTCTTCCATACACACAGGCTCCTGACCTTGGTTTTGTTTGTAATTGGTTTAAGGGATTGGGTTATGGAATGCTTAGTAAATGTGAGTACAAATTTGCTGTGTTTGTTTGCTTTCCTGTTATACCTATTTAGTGACATCTTACCAATACTTACAAAATTAATAAACAGTGACAAACACAGTCTACTATATTTATGTCCCAGTAAAAGACAGTAATATTTAGGTAATTACTGTTTTTCTTCCAGTAAAGCCTACAGTTTCAGAAAGCTGATGAAGCACCTACCTAGAACAAATTTATCTGAAAGGGCAGGTAGTTAAGATTACTATTATGCAGACATGTTTTTTTGTCTTCTCAGATATGCCAGCAGTGACCTTTTCAGCATTCCCATTGCATATTTTATCAACAAACACTGTCTCGACTCTTATGAGAGCTTGCTCATAAGCACAGGCTATGAATTCAAAGTTTTCAGTTTTGAAACTGGGAACCCAGCACAGCCTAATGCAGCTTTCAGCCTGCCAAAGAGAACTGATCATATTCACTTTCCTAAGGCCCAAAACTCTGCAGACCAGCATTATCTGAACCCGATGGAGAGTTGTACCAGGACACTGAGCATACGCAAAATAAATCCTGTGAGGCTGGGACATGTTTATAAGGATGTTTATAATATTTTGAGCTGAGTGTTTGTTAAAATGCATTAACCTATAAAAATGGAAGTTTCTGAGACTTTTAATGTCTTTTTTTTTTTTTTGTGCCAAAGATATTAAAGTGAAAATGTTTTTAGTAATTAAAAAGAAAATTGTGCGTTTTCTTCAACCTTTCTCAAGAGATAATGAACATTTTCTAATTGCGTATAATTCTGCCAGCATTAATTCATATCATTGCACCTACTCAAAGAGAGCATGTGTTTCAAAGCATGAAAACACTAGAACTCTTCACAGAATGAATTGAAGGAGGTTTTGGTGTTTGGTTTTAATTGGCTGGTGAGATTTTTTAACATCTCTTACTATTGTCATCTGCTTTTTAAATAGTTTATATTTTTTTCCCCTAGAAATGGTTCATTTAGAGGGGATTACCTAATATAAAACATTTGTGGGGGTGGTAAAGTCCTAAAACTGTTAGCGATGATAGAAAAATAATCCCACAACAATAATAATGAAGCATTGCCTATGTTATTACCTAGCTCTTTTATGCTTAGTTATGAAATTAATTTCAAAAGGATTTGAATAATTAAAATTAAAAATAATAATAAAAATCTGCTAACACACAAAATAAATTAACTATATGACACATGAAAAAATATGCAAGGAAATCACATTCATGCAAACTGTATCTTTAGATGATTTTTTTCTCATCATATACAGTTGGTAAATTGTGACTGCTGTATTGTGAGCTAATGACAATTAAATGTACTGTTATGGCATTCTATTCTGAATATGTTGTTTTGAACAGTATTTGTTGCTATGTCACTGACAGGGACTTTTTGCCTATTTATTTACTAATACAACCTTTTTTATGAGGTGTGCCTGCAATTTCCTGAAACATAAAGTTTTGCACAGTTTGTACGATCCAGGATGGATAAGAATGTAGGTAATAAATTGAATCCAAGTATGGGGGGTAAGCATAGTGATATAGTTTTTTTAATTTCCCTTACACCTTCTGCATTCTGAATTTGAGGGGTACTGATAAGTTTAGTTAATTCAGACGTTCTTGTAAGGCCTGAATGGAAACTCATATTGTGGTCTTGGTGTGCAAATAGCTGTTTTTCTTGATACTTGACTTTGAGCCAGTAGAATTTATATGTCCCTTTTTCTGCTCCATTGCCCATTTACACATTTTAATTTCTATAGGATCTCTTAAAAAAATTTAATAGATGCATATCTCTCATCACCTTCTTCCACTCCATTGCCTTCTTATTATCTTACTAATTGATTACTTGTTGGGTGTATAACTGAGGCAAAGCATGATAATAGTTCATCTCCTTCTTTTATGTAAGATGCAAATTAGGGCAATAAAACATATTTCACCATATCAGAACCAGTCTTTAAAGAACTGGTGAAATGTGCTGGCCTCTTTGACCTTCATGGAGATGAATTTCATCTACTTTTATACCCTATAGAGGAAACATGCAGAGACAACAGAATTACTTTCACCAAAGTAACGTATTTTTACCATATTTAACAAAAGAAAAATTTAAGCAGCCTTCGGTGTTGCATGATGAATTAATTTCTCCTGTACAATCAGTCATTGGTCCTTTTGCTGAGGCATCACCTGTGTGCAATTAGTGTCAGTTTCATTACACTAGAAGTTTCCTTTATATGGGTTACCAGCACTGTAAATGCACTCAACTGATTCATAAGTTCCACAAAGGTCAAGAGACATCATCCTTGAAGAGACAGTAAGCAATGGCAGGTTTGGTCGAACTCAGATATGCCACATAACTTTGTAATTCATGACTCAATAAAGAAAGTCTGTTTTTACTAGCAAGATACATTCTTTGTTTGCATTTAATGTTAACTCACTAGCATGTGCCAGCCACCAGGTGAAAGAATAAACATACCCTTCAAGGAACATAGTTCTCTGACTTCCTGCTAAGAATTTCAGAGTTTGCTTTCAAAACAGTGTAAGGGTTCAAAACGTACTGGTAAGACTTTCAGAGTGCACTAATTTGTTCAGTGACCTTGTAGAAAGTACTTTGACATTTTAATTTCTGTTTTCAGAATGCATTCACAGAATCTTCTCAATATTCAGAATATTCAGAATATTCACAGAATATTTGACAAGATTGTGAGTGTAGGGGATCTTACTTTCTGTTATCCAAACTTGTTGTTCATCACCAATATAATTAACCTTAGGGAATTAAATAGTATTTTAATTGAACTGTAAATAACAAAAAGATAAGAAAATGGGAAAAAATTATAGTACAAGAGACAGAAATATTTTATTAGAAACAATATATTTGCAACTTATGCCTACAAAATAAGAATAGACATTCAGTAAAGTAGATTAAGATCTACTTTATCGGCCATATTAATTTCCTTTGGGCTCAATTATTGAAAATCTATCCAGTCTCTTGTAGTACATGTCTCCTACAATCACCTGTCTGGATTCTTGCCTTTCACATTTTATCATTACACAAGATTTTATCATTCGTTCTGGATGCTGAGTTGTACATTTTAGAGGATTTCTAATTTTGAGAGCATGTGTAAGAACATGTACTTCAACCTAAGAATCATAAAAGGTCTCTTTTATGATTTCATAGGTTTTTGAGAATCAGTTTAAATATAGATGAAATCTGGAGATGACCATATTAAAAAACAGGCAAGAAGTTTACACTATACTTTCCATCATCAATAGATGGTGTTCAATTTGATTATCTGTTCAAATTTTCAGAAAGTTAAGAGCTTTCAAGTCCCATTTTTTCCTCTCATTCTTTAATACTGGTCATTAAGCTGTATACAACCTGGTCATAAGGCCCAGGGCCTATACACCCTCCCCATCACAACACCAAATGTGGTTGCAGGCTTAAAACGTGACTTCTTTTAAGTTTTAACAGTTATGTCTCCCACTAGTAATATCACTTTGGTAATCAGCTGTGGCCACTGACCACATTTATGTGGTAGATCCCTGACGTTCCCAATGCAATAATTGCCAGGTACTGCAGTGCTGGAAAGGAAAGAGATCTTTGATTTTAACATAGCAAATGTAAGACATTTCAGTGATCCGGCAAACTTATTTTCTTTTGCTATTTCTGAAAACACAGTGGGTTAGCCTGAAAATGTCTCCCAAATATACAGATTGAAGACCAGGTAAATAAAACTTAATATTCCCCCAAAGAAGATAATTACAATACTTGTTGCTGTGTGAAAGACTATCTTTATCATTTGTAACATCTGTTATTGGTCTAAATACAGGGCTTACTGCTAGCTCTTTTTTGTGTCTTTAAGTAGATATATACATATTTTCAAAATTACATTTCTAATTAACTTCTGCTTATGTCTGTTTCCCAGTGTGCTCTCTTGCTTTTCACTGTGCACTTCTGCTATCAGTTGCTGCTGGAGTACATGAGAGGATATATTTGGTTGCCTTTGAACAGCCTTTGCTATTCACTGCCTTCATAGATCAGACAAAACATGAAATTAAAATTAAAATGATGTTACTTAACTTATCATACAAGTGTTAAGAAGCTTATGATATCTTTCTGCCCAAAATACACTTTTTTGAAGATATAGAGTAAAAGAAAACCCTAAAAGAGGAAAAATTAAAAAGGTAACCCTATTTATTTTTGTTATAAGTCTAGTTAAGGTGCTAAAGCAGACACTGATACCTTAAAAGTACACTTGAAAAAGTTTTTATACATGTGAAATCATTGCTCTTTCAGGATTCAGAAATTTATTCTCTAACCTTCAATATACAAATTGAACAAACAAAAGTTGTACTAAAATTTTCTTCAGATGCAATATCTTTATCAAAGGTATTCAGTATCAATGAGACCATAGCACCTCCTTAAAAGTGTACACTTAAAAGTGTATTTTGGTATTTATTTTCTCAGCAAACACGATTTTACCTGGGTTTCTTTGTTGCAATTTAAACCCAGTACTTTAAATACTGTTTTATTTACTAATCTAGCTTTCTTCATAAGAGACTAAAAGTTGTCTGTACTTGTGATGGCAGGGATACCCTGGGGAAAGCAGTTGTGGAGAGACTTAACAGCAGTAGAGTGAAATGCCTGCCTTACTCCTAACTTGGGAAAAATTTGTGCAAGAAGAAAGTGAGTGGTACAACAGGCTGCATGGTCTGGTGCCCATAATGAATTTTAGAAAGGTCAATTCATCCCATAAATTGCTAATACAGAAAATGAGAAAAATTAAGTCAGAAAACAAAAACACTTCCTTTCTATATGATATGAACTAAAAATAATAATAAAAAAGTTTTTGAATCATACAATGCTTTGGGTTGGAAGGGACATTAAAGATCATCTAGATCCAAATCCCTGCTATGGGAAGGGATATAAGTTTGTAAATGGAAGTTTCATTTTCACCACAAAGCCAGAGCGTGACTGAAGTCATGTTGGCTATGTCTAACAGTAGAAAACAGTGAAATGAACTTATATTCCTCTGCTTTCTAAGATCAAAAAATATACTAGGAAGTAACAAGATAATTCTATGTTTATTCTTGATGCTTCTTTATGCTTTGCTACGAATATTTTTTGCAAAATACTCTGGAACGTTTTTCATTTTAACATATGTCAGAATGTTTTAGAAGGCTGTACTGCACTGTACTGAATCACAATGTCGTTGTGAAGTGTCTGATGTTGTCATTATTTACTTCCCTTGTGGACTTTTCTACATTAATGAATCTCTTTAAAAGTATGGGCATTTTTCAGGCATATTTTTGACAGATAATTCTGTTCTTGTTTAAGCAAGGAAATCCGTTAAGACAACTCTAACATTTCTTTTCAGTTGTTTGATTCGATCCTCCTTATTCTGATCTAAGTCCTTTTCTGGGGAGAATTCAGAAACAACTGGGCTGGATAAAGTGGGTCTACCTTGGTTGCTCTAATTAGAACATATGACAGATAAAACATGAGGCTTTTGCACATTTGTTTATTTTCCTTGAAAAAGAAAGAAAGAAGAAACATCTGAACTCTTAAGACATGTCAATACCTAGCTGATATTTGCTTTTTCCTACACATATTCCCTGTGTTGAAAAAAAAAAAAAGAAAATCCTTCCAGGTCCTGAATAACATATCAGAAGATCACTAAAATTTCTTGGTAAGGATGTTGAAAATCAAGCAAACTTGTTGCCATTTTTTGAACGAAATACCTCCTACTAGGATGTGGTCGTATGGCAGATATTAATCAAGGTCAAACCACGTTTCAAGCTTGCACTGGGAGCCACGTGTAACTGTCATGGCTAAAAATAGGTAATTATTGCTCATCTTAGGAGGAAAAAGTCGGCTAGATGCCATAGTGACAACATGATTCCCTTGTGTCTGATGGCTGCAAATGACAGGTTTTGCATCTGTTAGTCTCCTAATTGTGCAAAATTTTGGGTAGACTTTTGATCTTTAGAAGCTATGCTGCCCAAGCTTTACTGTTTCAAGGTAAATAGTTTTCTAAATTAAATTCTACTTTAATTATTTTTTAATTAATTCTAAATAACTTTTTAGAACAGATTCACATTATTTGTTTATAGTATTTTGTAGGAAAAACGTCCCTGGAGACTATCTAATCTCAGAGGATTCTTGTCAGAGGCATACATGTATCATAATTCACCTGGGAAGAAACAGTGGTCTGTGTGTTGTACTGCATGAGGGACCTGGGATGCCACAGACAGCAGGAAGCACTCAGAGACACAGTAAAAGAGGGGTGCAATTAATCATCTGGAAAAACCTCTCTGCTGAATGCTTTACAATACTATATAACAATTGTCATATGCAGAAAAAAGTAAAATGTATTTCTAGAGGAAAAAAAAAATCAGTCATACCAGCTGAATAGAGCAGATTGATTGTTTATTATCATTTTTGAGTGATAACACGTAGTGTAGGAAAAGAAATTATGCATGTCCATTTTTAGGCTTGACACTAATAAGGCCACAAAATAGTAATATGCTTATATTTTTTTCTATAGATTTATTTTCTTTTGCAACTGTAACGGATTGACCATAACCTAAGCAGCCAAGAAAGTATCAAAAATATGAACAATAACACAAAGACTAAACTTTTAAAAGCATTTGATTTCCCTTGGAAATAACGGGAACTAGTTCTTGATTCTAATGCTCAGCAGATGCACTTAGGAAGAAACTTTGCTATTGCCACTTTAAGTTGATGATCAGAGTACCCTGAGAAAATGCTTAGGTTAGCCATGTGGAGCAGGGGGAGAGAGGCGTACTTTAGAATATGATTAATATCTCCTAGGGTGAAAAGCAGGAAATGGTGAAAAGAACAGATCAGTTGAAAATTTGGTTATTTTCAAGATCTAGCAACTGAATGCTAACCCTGAGAAAATGAAATGTATTTTCCATCTGGGTTTGGGGAAGGAAAGACTCTATACAATGTAGTCTACAAATTTTGATAGCCATGGCACATTTAGCCCACATTTAGGTCCATTTTTATGGCATTATGAAGCTTATACTTCATGTGAACTAAGGATAAAGCCATGGTTTCTGGTGGTACAAACACTTTGAAAGTTATGAATATGTGATAATCATCCTACCAATCCACAGGGACCACAGAATGAGAATGAGAAAGAGAAATATTTGGGACAAGGACACAGCTGGGATGATGCTAGAAATATGAGTCTGGGCAATGCAGTGAAGAAGTATGGAAAGAATGGACTGGTGCAGTACTGAGGTATGAGGCATTGCACCTCAAGCTTGCTGTGATTCCAATTTCTTATCAAATATTGGCGGAGTTGCTTCTGACTGCTTTAGGATCTTTCTTTGTGTTGATGTTTTCAGATTTGCCCAAGACCTGGACCATGCACATGGAATCAAAACTCTCCATATACTAAACCAGTCCAAGCTGTAGGATAAGGGACCAGGTGATTAAAAAATTTATCAGGAGGAAAAAAACAGGAGTTGAAGGGTCCTTTCCACCAATATTATCAAGGCACGATAAATAGTGTTCTCTCTAATTCTTTTCCTTAAATAAATATTAACTAGATGTGTTTATTATCTAGTTCAAAATCCTGTTCTGAGAGATTCAAAACAAAGCAATTTATTATAAGAAATCATTGTTTCTAGCAACAGAAAGATTACTTTATGTCAACAGATGATACATTTTCATCCCCTGCAGACTCTGGCTAGACTGGTAATTTTTCAACAGAACTAATCATCACACAGATTTGAGAACAAAGTACTACTTTCATGTCTAGGAGACCTTTATAAGAGGTAATATTCTATTCACATCTGATATGAAATAAACCCCTTTTATGGACCAAATACAATCTGTATGTGGTGTTATTTGATAAGTTTGTTTGACAAGCTGTATGTTATACCTCAGACAATCCATGTAAACAAAACAAACAAACAAAAAAAAAATCCCCCCAGAAAAAACCCAACAGCCCATCTCTGTTTCAAAGATTGTAATTGGGATAGTTTATCTCATATTTTCTGTAATTCATCTACTTACAGCTAGCATCTAAATTCTGTTATGTTACATAACAGTCAGGACTGTGAACACTTTCACCTATACACTATACCACTGTAGGCACAGCACTGCAGAATGAGTAACCCTGTAACAGAAAATTTCCAAGAGAAATGTTAAAAAGCTCTAGGTTAGTTTGAATATCATTGTGACTTCAACTGTTGCTAAATGTGTAGTTGTGTATAGATATTATAGTACACATGTACCTATAATACGAAACACACAGGCATTGCTTAAAAATTTGTAACTGGTGTCCATTAAAGCATTACCCAAATAATTTAACGGGCTTACTATATTTAATGTATATTCAATATCTGAATAAGACTTCAAATAGAGGGAGCATTTTTCAAGTAAGTTTTGTTTTCTGCATGAAAAAGTTGTGAACTCTGAGTTTTAATATCTGGAAATAGGATTGTCTATTACGCTATAAAATTCATGTATGTTTTAATTTCAAGCCCCATTACATAAGGCAAGAGAATGCAACTAGCCTTGCAGTGTCTCTAGCTGTAGGCTGCAGAATTTTTTTTTTTTTTAAAGTTATAAATCTCCAGATGACACCAAAATAGAATACATAAGCATCAAAGTGGTGAAATGGATTTCTGTTATCTAGATATCTGGTAATATCAATTTAATTTTTTTACATTTATACAAAGTACATGAAATTCTTCCTTAGTCTGAACTTCATTGCTTGGAAAACCTTTATGAGTTTTTCAAAACCTCTTATTGGCCTTTATATAGTTAATTTTCCACATTTTTCCTTTTTCTTGTGAATTTAAACAGAAACAGCTTCTCAGAGAATCTCTTGCAAGACGGTACAAATGCATAATATCATCACTTATAGCTAGTCAAAAATTAAAAGGGAGCATCTTGTTGTTTATTCTTTTTTCTGTATATTTTTTTCTGTATTCAACTGGATAGGATATAGCTAACATGCCTTAAAATGTGTCTGTTAAAAAAAAAAGACGAACCTGTTAGTGTTGTCAAAAATCCTAAGTGAAATGCATGGCAAATGTATTTATGGTTTCATACATTTGACTTTGCAATGCAGAGAGAGAAACAAATTACTTTCTTATATTCATACAAACATTTTTACTTAGCATCTAAGCTCGTGGTTCTTGACCGTTGGCAGAAAAAAACCCCAAACAATTATTTGACCTTTGTATTCTGTTTAAGTGGGACACAGAGATTGACTACAGGAAGTATAAAAAGTTACTCATACTTCTACCACAATTCACTTTTGTAGTAGAAAAAGAGAAGAAAGAATTAAATAAAGGAAAAGAAGTAGAAGAGAGCTTGCCTCTGGGATTATGTCTTTCAAGTTTCTTAGGTTCAGTTTGAACCAAATATTTAAGCTCTGAAGTTAAGACCTAATGGATCTGGAGGTGATCTGTATAAAAGACTGGTTAATATTACATTATTTTCTTTCTATTAATAATGTCAAATCAAATAACCCACTGACAGATGGTAGTCAGCCTAGCCAATATTATTATTATTTTTTCAAGCATCTAGTGCATCAATTTTAATTAATTCACATTCCAACACAAATAATGGTCACTAGGCTTTATTGCAAACACAACCATTTCATCCTGAATTACAGCACTGGTAGATGAGGGAAGAGCAACCAAAATCATCTGCATGGGCTTGTGCAAAACATTTGACAGTGACCCATGACATCCTGATCTTTAAACTGGAAAGGAATGGTTTTGACAGTGGATCACTGGATGCATAAGTAATCGACTGGAGAGGTGCAGTCAAAGAGTTGCAGTCAATAGCATGATGTCCAGGTGGAGAGCAAATGTCCAAATGATGAGTGGTGTCCCTCAGAAGTCAGATGCTGTTCAGCATTTGTCACCAACATGGGATTGAGTGCACCATTAGCAAGTTTGCCGTTGACACCAAGTTCTGTGGTGCACTCACCACACTGGAGGGAAGAAATGCCATCCAAAAGGGACCTCGAAAGGCTTGAGAGGTGTGCATATGCAAACCTCATGAATTTCAACAAGGCCAAGTGTAAGGTCCTACACATAGCACAGGACATTCCTGTGCACAGATACAGGCTGGGTAGAGAACAGATTGAGAGCAGCCTTTCAGAGGAAGCTCGAGATATTCATCACTGTGCACTTGCAGCCCAGAAACTACATCCTTGGCTGCATCAAAAGAAGTATGACCAGCAAGCTGATTTTCCCCCTCTACTCTTCTCTGTTGAGACCTCACCTGGAATACTGCATCCAGCTCCTAGATGCCCAAGATAAGAAGGACGTGAAGTTGCTGGAGTGAGTCCAGAGGAAGACCATGAAGATGATGAGAGGGCTGGAACACATCTTCTTTGATGACAGGCTGAGAGCGCTGAGGTTGTTCAGCTTGGAAAAGACTCCAAAGAGATAGTATATCATCCTCCCAATACCTAAAGGAGGTGAAGAAGAGTGCTGGAGGTGGGCTTTATAGATGGGAATGGAGTGATAGGATAAGAGGTGCACTTTAACTGAAAGACAATATGTTTAGTTTAAATGTTAGAAAGAAATTCTTTAGTGTGAGGATGATGAGACTCTAAAATTTTTGCCCAGAGAAATTGTGGATGCCCAATTCTTGTCCCTCGAAGTGTTCAAGGTCAGGTTGGATGGTGCCTTGAGAAACCTGATCTAGTGTGTGGCATATGTGCCCATGGCAGGGCTGTTGGAGCTAGGTGATCTTTAGGGTTCTTTCCAACCCACATAGATTCTAAGATTCTATGACATTTTGGACCAGAATAAATTAGAGGGGAAATTGTCGTTAATTATACTAAGTGTAATATTTTAGTGTCTGATGATTTTGGCAAACCATTAGTCTGGAATACAGATTTTTAGGTGATTTACAATATATTTCTCTATGAAAAAGTGACTTGTCATATGTAAAAATAGTTGAGAAGCATTTTCTTACTGATCATGACAAAATATCTGTTCCAAAATTTGGCAGTTTTGGAAGTTTCATCGGGGCTAAAACTTTAGGAAGGGAACTAAACACAGTCCACAGAAAATAATTTTTGTCATCATGTTTCCATCATTCTAAGTTGTAACTGATATTTCCCATAAAGGCCTGAGAACAATTACTTGAATGTGTGATGTCTGTAAGAGTATTCAAGAAGTACTTGACTTTTAGTCAGAGTTCACAACATCTCCATGATCATTTGACCTCATTGTTTAATGTTAAACTTTCACATCATGAGTTGATAGCATCACATATTGCTATCATTTCTCAGTCAGGACTTTTGTATTTTCTCTTGCAAAGAAAGAAAGTTAAAAAGAGCTTTATTCAGCGACTGCCAGAGAAGGTAATGCTGGTATTATTCTGCTTAGGGGAAGTTTCCACATGCGTTTTTAGCATTTTCAAGTACTTGGAGTAATCACCAAAGAATGAGGCAACTTGTAGGAAATGGAAGCTCTTAGTGTAAGGAGTTTGCCTAAAGATGAGACTTGTAATGCTACAGTGACTTCATGCCTTGTCCAGTTTCTGCCACATGGCTAAAATAAAAATTAAAACACAGGGAAGGAATACAGATTTAATATTGGAGCAGGTCTTAGAGAGACTAGGAAACATCCTATTGATGGGTTACCATTTGAATAATAGCCTTATTTTTATACTTCTTTTGGTTTGTAAGTGTCTGCAGACGTGGATATGCAATCCACATAGAATATATAATTTAAAAGGAACAAAAATTTGTAGGTGTCATTCATTTAAGGATCACACTCTTGCTCTTTTTTACAGTTAGTACTAAGATAATTGAATCACAGTTTCGTGAAGTTTTCCTAAGCATCTACTCACATAACATCGGGGTTCCTCATTACACATTACTTTTACAAATGATGATTGTTTATTACTGTGTTTTCAATGTGCAGTTTATATTATCTTACAAAGTGCAATTTCCAAACTTTTATTCCAGTGGTTCTTACTTTAGTTAAGATTTCATTAGCTGAGTAATTTTTAAGTTCAAAATGTCTTATTTAGTGGGGTAGAAGTAATTCTCTAAACTGTAGTAGAAAGAAAAAATAAATGGTACAGGAAGTATATTCATATTAGGAAAATGTGTGTCTAGTCTAACTTTATGATCCAGAAAAAAATCTGATATGGTAAAAGGAGAACAAAGAAAGTATTCAAGACCACTGACATATAATTAGATCATGATTTCAATTATCTAAATGTTAGTTACCTGAAAATTCACATTATCTGAAACAAATTTCTGTTCTCTTTACATTTGGAAAGGAACCTGATACTGCTGAATTCAACACTGAATTTAAGTAACAGATGAGCATGTATGTCTGCACAAGAAGACTGATGAGAAGTGATCAGACTGGAGGGTGTCTTCAGAAGGAAATAAGAGGACAGAGGTATAAAAAGACTTCTATTATTACAAGTTAACTGAAGTCACTTCCTGTCGTCAGATTTTGGCATCTAAAATCATAAGTGCATAAGATCACAGTAAACATTTTAAAAGTCAATATAGGAGTTAAATTGCTGCCTACCATGCTCACAACAGGCAGGTAAGAGCACGTTGGGTTTTTATTCAGCCAGATCTGTGGGAACCAACAGCTGGCCTGAAGGCCTTGCAGATATCTCCTTGGACACAATCAGCTTGTACCTGTGAGAATTGCAGAAGCAAGAAGTATAAACAACAGAAAGAGGGCAGCAGCTGCAAAAGGGAAGATGTTGGCGTGATATTTGCAAAGAATGTGTGCCAGCTATATACAACCAATAGCACTGTATTGTAGCAAAATAACAGCCAATGAACACGTAGCTAAGAAAGCGTATAAAAGAAGTTGTGTAGTAGTAAATGTGCTTTTGGCCTTTGATGGGGGCAGAGTGTGTGTGTCACGTCTGTCCCAACAGCAACATAGATCCACTCAGTGACGCGCTTTGCAGTGTGAGTCTAAACTAGTCCTACCTGCACCTGGTTAGAGTATCATTCAACAATGAAGACAGCTGACTTGGGATAATAGCAGTCTTGCAGCAGCATTGCAGAATTTAGGGCAGACCAATTTTGCTTTAATTGTTTTGCAGTCCTCTGCTGTAAGTAGTAACCTCTGTGGCATGTGTTCACCCCCTGTTCACTGTTATATTTTTTTCCTGAAATTGTGACAGATGTTCCAGCTGTTGGAGGCTCAAAGGGACATAAAATATTAGTTCGAAAATACACATTTTATTTCAAACTCTGCAAAATCATACCAGATACTTTAAACTACTAATTTCAATGTTGAAATCAAATGGAACAATGCTCTATAAAAAAGAAGAAAAAATACTTCTCTGTGTATGTAAAATAATTTTGGCAGATCAAACATATTTTCAAAGAATACCAGCCTTATAGAACTTCTGAAATACTGAGATCAAAAATGTCTTTCACTTAGTATTTTGTCAGTCCTAAATCTCTTTTGTGGCTTCTACCTATTATTCTAAAAAATATGGTGCATAGAATTATTTGAATTTTTGGATGTTTGATGTCTAACTGCATCCAGGTCTTCTTAGCTAAAGTATGCAATAATAAAAATGGAGTTGGAAAGTCCCTTCCAACCCAAACTATTCTCTGATTTTCTGAATATGTAAAACTTCATTACAAAACCAACACAGACCTACTGACTATATAGAAAAGTACTTTTCAATCATAATTACTTGTGATTAGAAGGGTTACTGTGAATTTGGATTCACAATCTCTTTTAAAGACTATTAAAGCTGTTAAAATATCAACAAAATTAAGTACTGGATTTCAGATGCCAGGTAAAGTAATCAAGGAAAATGGCAAGAGTCAGAAGTGGAAGAAAAAGAGCATTAAATATAAGAAGTGGAGAAAAACCCAGCAATAGGATAGACAACTGAGTATAAAAAGTAGATTAAAATGTTAGACCATGAAAATTGTAATTTTGTTCAGTTTTACGATTTGATCAGATGACTAATGGTTATGTTAAGAACTTTAATCCATCCTGCATAAGCACGTCTAGTCTTATCTAAACTTTTGTTAATAAAGTCTGCTGAATATATTGACAAGAAGTGTATTTTACAACATTTTCAGTATTTCTTAGGTTTTTTTAACTCTTTTTTCAAACTGTGTCCTTAATAGAAAAACTTCAAAATTTATGTCAGAATATTACTCAAATTTCTTACTACTATTAAAGGTTTTGTGGTTGTTCTGAGTTCTGAGCTGTGTTTTGGATCAGTTTTCATTTTTGGGTAGCAGGTCCCTGAAAAAGGGTAGAGATTATTTTCACATGTCCTGTTCCTCTCCAAGGAAATGAAGTACTTAGTGTCAAGCAATGAAGCAGTACATTTCCATCTCTGTATGAATTCACCTCTCCACTTTTCGTCAAAAGAGAACTGTTTTACAAGTTTTATTGAAACAGTTTAATCACATACTGTTACTTATTATTAGTTATTTACCACTTCCACATGGAAACTATCTGTTAGAAGGCAGGAGATTTCTTTTCTTTAGGTAGTTGATTTCTGATGGCCGTGAAGGAAAATTTACTGAAGTGGTGCTTTAAGGACTATGGATGAGTAAAAATATTTAATAAATACTTTTACAAATGAACTGTAGTATGGTTCCACATCACACAGACACATAGGTGGGAGAAATAGTGATTCAGAATGCCTCAAGTCTCTCCTCTATTGTGTACCTGCTTAGAACCATCATGAGTAGGATTTAAAGAAAAAACAGTCTATTTTCACACACTATAAAGTATTAAATTCACTGGATGTGATAAGAAGTATTTGAATCTCAAAAAATCAAGTTTAGAATATTATGCAATTAGTAAATGATATATTCTTCAAAATCAGAATTTTCATAGTACATTAGGAAATATGTGCATTATTTAGGTCTCCCTGGAAAGACAAAACATTTGACCATAACTTCAAAAACATTTTAATTCTTGGAGTTATTTCTCTCACCTCATGTCTAACAATAAAATTACATTAGGATATGCAAATGACCACGTTTCCTTGCTCCCCCCAGCAAATATAATTTCAGTTTTGCTCAGTCACAAACCTTTGTGGAATTCCTTTAAATGTCTTCAGCTAGTGTACCACTTATTAGCAAAAAGAAAGAAAAGGCTTACAGAATCTCTAGTGAAAGACATTTAAAGCTCCTTAAATTTTAGCTGATAATGACTCTTTCTAAGTTTTGTAATTACTCTGGAGAAATGTGATGACATTTTGGCATAATTTTGTGCTTCATTTTTCGTTTTAGAGCTTTAAAGATAAATGAGGCAAGAATGGCCTCAGCTGGTGGAAGCTGGTTCAGTTCCACTTTTGTTGTAGTGAAAGAATAGTAT
>VWZT01010625.1:19328-38549 GCA_013397055.1 Pachycephala philippinensis | reverse complement strand
TCCCGGAGCCCCCCGGCCGCGGCAGCCCCGGGGCCGCGGGGTGAGCGGGACCGTTACCCTCCGTGAGACACCCGGATGTCTGCTCGGCAAACTCCGAATTATTGTCTCCGACCCGCTCACGGCTGCCGCCTTTTTGCCTCCCTTCCAAACCTGTTTTGTTTCTTCCCCCGTTACACAATGAAATTAACTTTTTGCAGGTTTGTGTCTCTTCCCCCGCGTGTCTTTGCTGGGGTGGTTTTTTTGGGGGTGGTTTTTAGACTTGCTGGTTGTGGGGAAAGACTGAGCGCTTTTTAGCTGCTCTTCCCACTCACGTGAGGTTTTTTCCCAGCTCCTCACCCTTGGAAAGGAACCGATTTTTGGGTGAGCCATCTCCTTAATTCCCCTCCTTGAGCCACTTTGGCTTGGACAGTGGAACTCCTAAAACTCCCCACTGGTGCATCCTCAGAGCTGCTGAGCTTTGGGCTATCTCTGGAAATCACACCGTTCCCTTACTCCGGGATCTGTTTGGGAATCACACAGTGGTGTTACCCGACGAGGATCGTGTGGGTTTGTAGGAGTGGGAATCCATGCAAGGAGCTTTTGGAAGCTGGCACATGGGTAGGGATGGCATTGCTTGGTAACTCCACGCTAAATTTCCTTTTCCCAAGGCGAAATGCCTTCAGCAGTGCTGCTTACAGGCACAGCTTTGGAATATGGGTGGAAAGTGTGCTCTGTTCACTCACAGCTCTTCCTAAGGGCTGTTTGTATTTTTTATTAACTCAAGCAGAAGCTGACAGTTTGTATCTTGCAGATAGAGGACCAAAATAATAAAAAAATCAGGTAAAAAACCCCAACAAAACAAAACAGTATTTTTAAAGAAATGTACCCAGCTGTTGCTGTTACAAGTGCCTAAATAATAGAGAGATGGTGAGGTAGCTATGGGGGTATCTGTTTGTAACCTTGCTTTGTGTGACACTTAATTTTTGTGGTTTCCTTTGCCCACGGGCACTTAAAAACGGATGACATTTTCAGGCAGCAAAGGGAGGGGGAAGAACATCCACAGCCACAAAAAGTCAGGGTTTGATTGCAGTTGTAACAAGTGCATCAATTTTTAAACTTTGAATTGGCTGTGTTGATTCACTCCCTCTTCCCTCTGTCTGTTTGCCCTCCTTCTGCAAAATAGAGAGGATTTCTGACTTTTAATCCATTTTGCTGCTCCGTGGACCATTAATTAGGGGATTTTCAGTATTAGGGGTTTTCCGTGAAGAGTGAGTTTGGAAATGAACGTGCCCAATGAAACCGAAAACTCACGTAAATCAGGTGGAGGGGAAAAAGCAGTGTTTGCTCATGTTGTAAAACTGGTGTGAAATGCACTTTATGTTTTTTTGGGAAGCCTGAGTACCTTGTGCAGTTCAGAGCTGCCTGAGTGACAGTGAGCTGTCCTTGTTCAGCTAAGGAAAAAGCAGAGGGATGGCTTCATTTTTTAAAATTTAGTGGAATATGTAATCTTACATTGGGATTTTTTTTTTTTTGGCTGTTTTCACCCCTCTCCTTTCAGTTGTAACAGGAAAATACGCTGGTAAAAACATTATTTAAGCTTATTTTCGTGTACCACAGTAACTGCAGTTCCTGTTGTTACTTTGGTACAAGGTGATACAGAAATTTTTCCAAGTTTTTTCTGCTTTTCCAGGATAAACCTGGCAGTGAACAAAGGATGTTTTCACCATTTTCTTGACGCTGTTGTTGTCTGACGTCAGTACCTCGTTAATGATGCTTCCTGACTTTGCTCAATCAGTGCTTTTCTCAAGTATTTTGTTGGTAAACACATGGAAACTAAACTATTGTGGGGGATTAAATCAGCTTCCTTTAATTACACTCATTTATAGCAGAACAGGTGCACATCCTTGCTGTTCAAAGAGAGGAATCTGTGGGCTGTGCAATATTCACTCCTAATTTCAGTTGTTCTTTTTGGATTTGGATGAAATTCACACACCTTCCACCCTGGTGTAATTACCTGATGCTTATAAAAGCCAGAATTTTCGGCGTCTTAATTCCATTTACCTGAAAACCTTGTGCATCCTTGTGGATCTTTGCTGTGTTTCCCATGCCTTGGTGTCTAATTCCATTCGCCCGAAAATCTTGTGCATCCTTGTGGATCTTTGCTGTGTTTCCCGTGCCTTGGTGTCTAATTCCCTTTGCCTGAGAATCTTGTGCATCCTTGTGGATCTTTGCTGTGTTTTCTGTGCCTTGGTGTCTAATTCCATTCGCTTGAGAATCTTGTGCATCCTTGTGGATCTTTGCTGTGTTCTCTGTGCCTTGGTGTCTAATTCCCTTTGCCTGAGAATCTTGTGCATCCTTGTGGATCTTTGCTGTGTTTTCTGTGCCTTGGTGTCTAATTCCATTCGCTTGAGAATCTTGTGCATCCTTGTGGATCTTTGCTGTGTTCTCTGTGCCTTGGTGTCTAATTCCCTTTGCCTGAGAATCTTGTGCATCCTTGTGGATCTTTGCTGTGTTTTCTGTGCCTTGGTGTCTAATTCCATTCGCTTGAGAATCTTGTGCATCCTTGTGGATCTTTGCTGTGTTCTCTGTGCCTTGGTGTCTAATTCCCTTTGCCTGAGAATCTTGTGCATCCTTGTGGATCTTTGCTGTGTTTTCTGTGCCTTGGTGTCTAATTCCATTCGCTTGAGAATCTTGTGCATCCTTGTGGATCTTTGCTGTGTTCTCTGTGCCTTGGTGTCTAATTCCCTTTGCCTGAGAATCTTGTGCATCCTTGTGGATCTTTGCTGTGTTTTCTGTGCCTTGGTGTCTAATTCCATTCGCTTGAGAATCTTGTGCATCCTTGTGGATCTTTGCTGTGTTCTCTGTGCCTTGGTGTCTAATTCCCTTTGCCTGAAAATCTTGTGCATCCTTGTGGATCTTTGCTGTGTTTCCCATGCCTTGGTGTCTAATTCCCTTTGCCTGAGAATCTTGTGCATCCTTGTGGATCTTTGCTGTGTTTTCCATGCCTTGGTGTCTAATTCCATTCGCCTGAAAATCTTGTGCATCCTTGTGGATCTTCGCTGTGTTTCCCATGCCTTGGTGTCTAATTCCCTTTGCCTGAGAATCTTGTGCATCCTTGTGGATCTTTGCTGTGTTCTCTGTGCCTTGGTGTCTAATTCCATTTGCCTGAGAATCTTGTGCATCCTTGTGGATCTTTGCTGTGTTTCCCATGCCTTGGTGTCTAATTCCATTCGCCTGAGAATCTTGTGCATCCTTGTGGATCTTTGCTGTGTTTTCCGTGCCTTGCAGAGGAACGGGGTGCCGTGGAGGATGGTGGTGCCCGGGAACGCCCCGCTCATCCAGCAGGATCCCGCTCTGGAGCCCGCCCTCGGGAGAGACGCCCCGGAGCACTCGGCCATGGGCCCCGGCACGGAGCCCGAGGAGGACGTGGGCCCCGAGGTGCGGAAGCTGCGGGAGCTGGTGCGGAGGCTGGAGCTGGACAATCAGCACGCCAGGAGCAGGAGCAGCAGGAGCGTGCTGGGGACGAACGTGCCGGGGGACATCCGTGCCGGGGTGGATAACCACGAGCCCGGCCTCAACGGGATGGAGATCAACAACAGCATCAACGCCATCACCGACAAGCAGGAGCTGCAGATCATGGCGGATCTGCACAGCCAGCTGAGCAAAATGAGGCAGGAGGAAGGAGAGAACAACTGCTTCAAAAGAGCCCTCGATGCCCAGATGCAATACAGCTGCAACAGTGCCCCCGAGGAGGTGTCTCCCGATGCGGGGCAGGGCAATGGCCGGTGTCCCTCACCTGTGGATACAAGTCACAGCTCGGAGCTGCTGGGCAGCCTGCTCATGGCAGGGATCCACGGCCCGGCTGGAATCCATGAACAGAATCCCAGTGAAAAGTGTGCAGAGCTAGAGGGGCTTCCGAGTAACGCGGATCTGGATGAAGTCAAAGTGTTAGAACTGGAAAATTGCCCTGAAGAGGAGGATTGCTGGTAGGTATCCCCAGGCTCGGGGGCAGAGGGACTTTGTGTGGTTAGCTGAGCAATTCCTTTACAGCTATAAACTGACTTCTGTACAGGACTTTGATTTTTAGCAGCAAGAATGCAGTTCTCATTAGTGACTGTTCTTATTTTTGTGTCCATTGTGCCAGACCATTATGTTTCAAAAAATAAGTTTACCTGTAGGTTGTGTTTTTCCCTCTTCCTTCCAGCCACTTCTGCAGCAAGCACAGGAGCTTCCTTTCCCTCTAAGTTTAGTTCTATATAGCACGTGCAGATGAACGAATAATGGAGCTTTTAAACCTTGCACACAACTGTCAAATACCATATTTAAATTAGAATTTTGTCAGTAAGAATCCCCAGACCATCAGGAATTTGTGGCTTTTGCTAGGACCTGAGGAGACAAACCATTCCCAGTTCCTGAAGGCTGTTCCTTCCAGTTAAGCACCTCTTTTGTTCAGAGACATGAACTGAACCAGATCAATGATGTAATCCTTAACTGACCCCACTCTCTGGGACTCTCCCCTCCACCACCAGCCTTGTTTAGCACTTGTTTTATAACCCATAAGATTAACAATCTTTGGAAGGGGAGGGGAAATGTAAAGTTTGAGGCTGATTCCAGCTCCTGCAATAACTGAGACTTGAGATTTTACCCGGAGTTGTTAATTTGTGAGACTTGGGAGGAAAAGCCTCAGGGCTCTGCAAATCGGGTTTCAAATTTGTGTAGCGAGATTAATCTGGCAGCGAGGACAGGGCTGCTGAACACAAACCAAACCTTCAGCTCCAAACATTCATTAGCTGTTAGAAGGGAAGGTAAAGTTTTTGTTAATGGAGTGGAGCTCAATGAGGTCATGGCATCAGCTCCAGCCTGAATTTGAGGTTATATGTAAAACATGATTTTTTTTTTCTTTGCAAGTGTACTTTTAAAACGCAAATCCTGGGTTCTGACTTGATCACTGCAACTCTTCAACATACCTAAACAGCATTTTGAGCAGATTTCTTATAAATAAAGGAATATATTTAACAAATTGCATATGGAAGACTGGCTTTATTATTTCCATGTTAATGGAAGCAGCCAGGTTTATATTCACATTTATATAGCCTGTGACAGGAGAGATTCTTCAAATTCTGTTGAGTCTCAGAGACTGAGATTTACCCAGGCAGGGGATGCTGCCCAGTGAAATCAGGAGAGATTCTGTGCCCAGGAGTTCTGTTCTTTAACCTTTCCTTCAGCTGGTGGCTGGTGAGGTCCTTCTTTCCCAGGTACCCTTCACTCTGCACCTTGTAGGATCCTTGTGGGTTTGTTTCCTCTGTTTTCTTGCCCGATTTGGTTGGAACAGAGGAGTCTGTGACAAAGAGGCCCCTGAGGAGCTGGGTAAGGGTGGTGATCCAGGGCACTTGTGCAAGTGCTGTTACCATAAATTATCTTTGATTGTGCTGCATCACTTCCATCTGTTCCCTTTTCCTCTTGTCAAACAAACCTGCTGAAACAGGAAGCTGTTTTTAGTGATGGCTTCTTGTTCTAGAGCTTGTTCTGAAAGTGGGGAATGAATCCTGTGCACAGTCAGTAGTGCCTGCCTGTGCTCATTGCCAAATATCCCAAACTGTCTGCATAAACACATCCCACATGCAGCCCCTGCAGGTGTTTGTGCATTCCCACAGCAAGAACCAGGAAACTGCTTGGAGGGGAGGGAGGGTTTTCTTAAAACAAACAAAAAAACCCAACAAATGCCCCTTAATTCTCTGTGAATTTAGGATCAGCTCTAATTACATGGCATTGCTGATGGGGAGAATTTTGTGCTGCCTGGATTGAGCAAATCCAAAGTGAATAGCTGACTGTATTGTGTATTTGCAGTCCTGTTTAAAATATTGTACATCCTTGTTCCCTGGAAGAAGGGTGGAGTGGTCAGAGGGTTCCTTGCTGCTCTCTGCAGTCTCAATTCCTGCCGTTTTGAAATTGCTCACTTTATTCAGCCGGAACTTGCAGGAGTTTCTGTGCAGCTCCCCCTGGTTCAGCAGGTCTGAGGCTGTGTTTTGGAGCTGTTTTAGTGGCTGAGCTGTGTGAAACCCGAGGCAGTGCCCACTCCCAGCAGCTGTAACTCTGCCCTGGGCTGCCTGGCCTCTGACTGCTCCCGCAGGTCCCTTTCTCAAATAGCTGCTCAAAATTGTAAATATCCTGGAGACCAGTCACATGGAACTGGGCTCTGGCTCTGAGGAGCTCAGTGATGCTCTCCTTGGGCTTCAGCACAGAGCAGCTCCTGAGCTGTTACCCAAATTCCCTCTTACCCAGGGGACAAACCAGATCTGCTGCTGGTAGCATCACATTGGTTGTGTTCCCCAGTGTTTGTCATTAGTGGGTTTTTCCATGGGGTGAGGAGGAGGAGGAATCCCTGGCACTCAGGTGAATCCCTGTGTTGCTGCTCTCATTCCCAAAAGTGTCTCTCTCCACTGAAACTGGGTCATGCTGTCTTCACCTCAGTGTTGTGTTGTCTCTGCCTCAATCCGTGCTCAGCACAGCAAGTGGGGTGCCCTTGAATTAGTGTTTGTGGGGAGAGGGAGCGTGGTTTGCTCTAAGGAATGGCAGTGTAGGAGTTTCCTGGGAATGTGATTTTTCAGCCTTAGCCCTGTGTCCAGTGACCTTCTATACTCATGTTTGAGACTTCTAATTCAACGTACTGGAGGGTATCATTGCTGCTTGTACCATCAGAGACAGGGAAGGAAATTCTGGGGAAGTTTCACCAAGTGAGGATGTGATGCTGCACAAAATTCAGGAACTCTACCGTTGTGCCTCTAATTTGGGGGAGAACTTTACTTACAGACTTCTGTGTAATCAATTTATACACTTCACAGGCCATGTCATGGTTTCCCTGTGATCACTCCTTGTGACAGGATGCTGCTGACAAGATCTACATGATTTAGAAACAGCAATTTGCAAGGTCTTTTTTTCTCAGACTGGTTATTTTATGAGGTATTTTTACCACAAGTGACTTCTCCAAACCTTTCCTGGCTGGTTTGAGGAGCACGTTACCTGTTTGTGCTGGCTGCAGGTGGCCATGGCCGGGGGCTGGGTGACATCTGACCTGCTGGGACAATCTCTGGGTGCAGGAGCTCCTTCAGAACCCCAGTGCAGCTCTGGGGGGGTGTCAGCTCCTGCAGAACCCCAGTGCAGCTCTGGGGGGGTGTCAGCTCCTGCAGAACCCCAGTGCAGCTCTGGGGGGGTGTCAGCTCCTGCAGAACCCCAGTGCAGCTCTGGGGGGGTGTCAGCTCCTGCAGAACCCCAGTGCAGCTCTGGGGGGGTGTCAGCTCCTGCAGAACCCCAGTGCAGCTCTGGGGGGGTGTCAGCTCCTGCAGAACCCCAGTGCAGCTCTGGGGGGGTGTCAGCTCCTGCAGAACCCCAGTGCAGCTCTGGGGGGGTGTCAGCTCCTGCAGAACCCCAGTGCAGCTCTGGGGGGGTGTCAGCTCCTGCAGAACCCCAGTGCAGCTCTGGGGGGGTGTCAGCTCCTGCAGAACCCCAGTGCAGCTCTGGGGGGGTGTCAGCTCCTGCAGAACCCCAGTGCAGCTCTGGGGGGGTGTCAGCTCCTGCAGAACCCCAGTGCAGCTCTGGGGGGGTGTCAGCTCCTGCAGAACCCCAGTGCAGCTCTGGGGGGGTGTCAGCTCCTGCAGAACCCCAGTGCAGCTCTGGGGGGGTGTCAGCTCCTGCAGAACCCCAGTGCAGCTCTGGGGGGGTGTCAGCTCCTGCAGAACCCCAGTGCAGCTCTGGGGGGGTGTCAGCTCCTGCAGAACCCCAGTGCAGCTCTGGGGGGGTGTCAGCTCCTGCAGAACCCCAGTGCAGCTCTGGGGGGGTGTCAGCTCCTGCAGAACCCCAGTGCAGCTCTGGGGGGGTGTCAGCTCCTGCAGAACCCCAGTGCAGCTCTGGGGGGGTGTCAGCTCCTGCAGAACCCCAGTGCAGCTCTGGGGGGGTGTCAGCTCCTGCAGAACCCCAGTGCAGCTCTGGGGGGGTGTCAGCTCCTGCAGAACCCCAGTGCAGCTCTGGGGGGGTGTCAGCTCCTGCAGAACCCCAGTGCAGCTCTGGGGGGGTGTCAGCTCCTGCAGAACCCCAGTGCAGCTCTGGGGGGGTGTCAGCTCCTGCAGAACCCCAGTGCAGCTCTGGGGGGGTGTCAGCTCCTGCAGAACCCCAGTGCAGCTCTGGGGGGGTGTCAGCTCCTGCAGAACCCCAGTGCAGCTCTGGGGGGGTGTCAGCTCCTGCAGAACCCCAGTGCAGCTCTGGGGGGGTGTCAGCTCCTGCAGAACCCCAGTGCAGCTCTGGGGGGGTGTCAGCTCCTGCAGAACCCCAGTGCAGCTCTGGGGGGGTGTCAGCTCCTGCAGAACCCCAGTGCAGCTCTGGGGGGGTGTCAGCTCCTGCAGAACCCCAGTGCAGCTCTGGGGGGGTGTCAGCTCCTGCAGAACCCCAGTGCAGCTCTGGGGGGGTGTCACCAGCTCCCCACTCGGTGGCAGAGCCACCTGAAAGGCAGAACCTGCCTCTGGTGACCTCGCGTGCAGAGCACAGCCTTCGAGGGGGAATTGATTTTGATGGCATAGCCTGGGAGTGGCTGAGGCCTTGGGAAGTGCTTGAGGCTGTGGCTCTAGCTCCTCGCATTCCTGTGAAATGAGGGGTGAGCAGGGAGATGGCTCGGTGTGGTGCCAGAGAGGTGGGAACAGCCCGGTCCTGCTGCTGCAGGGTTGCTGCAGATGCTGTGAGCACACAGCACCGCTCTGGGCTGGTCCCCAGGTGCCTTTTGATCATTGCATGGGCTGTTGGCTGGGTCAGGAGATTAACTTCGTGGGAGCTTTAGGGCTGCTCTGACTCGGGGACTGATTTTTGGTGTTTTGTTCAGCAGGATTAGTCCCTAAATAGACATGAGAAAGCGTCTTTGCAGTGTCATTTTTTTCCCTCTCTTTGCAATTTCTTTGGAATAAAGCTCAGACCTCTACTTGGGCTAACAGCAGAATGTTTTTGTGTGGAGTGTTCTCCACAGGATTTTTCCTGTTTTTTCCTTTTATGTTTCTGTCATTTCAGAACCTGGATAATACTGTTTCACTGTGGCTTTCTACCCCAGTCTTGTCTGTGTTAGGGTTTCTGTTCAGCAGGAGTGTTTAGATTTGAGATTAGCCCAGCATAAGCAGAGTACTAAATCTGAAAATCAACTCTCTGAAGTCTGATATGTAAAGGAAAGGAAAATGAATGTATTACCTGTTTGAAAACCATGCTTTAAGAGGAATTCAGCTGCCTTTTAGTACTTGAAAGAGGTGTATCTTATAAACCTGAATTGCTCTAAACACTTCCAGCTACTTGAGGTCTCCTTCTCCTTGCCCTGTTGTGTATAACTCAAAGGTCTGAAAATCGGTGCAGTGTTTGCCATTTTTGGAGCTGCTGCAGACACTGGTGCCAAGTGCTTTGGAAGATGGGTAATAAACCAAGCTGTGTCTTCAGAAATGGGCTTCGCTTTACGCTCAGTTTAATTTCCTAATGCACTGGTTCTAGAGCCTTCTGTAGCCTGAATTCTGCTCTTATGATTTATAGATTTCTGCTGCAAATACTCTGCATGAGCAGGATCTGAAATTGTCGGGCTTGCACTCTTAGAACTGCTCTGATCTGTTATTCAGTTGTGAGGATGGTTTTTCTCAGTGCATTGTGCAAGTTGAGAAAGTTGCTGTATTTCCTACATTCTTGGGGTTTGGGTTTTTTTAAAGCTGGAATTTCAAAATCCAACAATAGTGGCTGTTAACTCCTGTAAATCCTTCTGTGACATTGATTCAAAAAGGAAAATAGCATCTCTGGAAGATGCCTTGGTTTTAGTGCACTGGATTATGTCAGAATAAAGTGCAGAGAGTATCACAAATTTATTTGTGAATGTCTACAACTTAATGAAAGAAACATCTCCCATTGTGCTCATGGCACTGGGTATTTACCAGAGATGTTTGTCACAAATTACAGAGTAAACACAAACATCAGTAAGCAGAAACTAAAGATACTTTATCTAAGGGTTTCCTCTCAGAAGCTGAAGAAAATCTCATTCGTATTTAATAATTTATACAACAAACCCCTAATACATCAAACTGGGAATATTTGCCCAAATGTTTACTTTGTACATTTTGTATGAGGCCTTGTAACTATCTAAATAACCGATTTTCATTTGCGATTTGACAAAAGAAAACATTCAGAGACGTTTAAAGAGAACACCCAAACTGCTGAGCTGGTGGAACAAACTGCAGGGTAAGGCTTGGTCTTGATCAGGCTTTGTTCAGCTCTGCCTGACTCTGGGGTGGGTTCTGCTTTTCCAGTGCTCTGGTAAATCAAACAGCCTTGGAGGCTGAAACTACCAGAAAGAAAAATTCTGTGTGTTTTTAAACAAAGCCAAGAGTTTTTAGCTTTTCACACCCCCGTTTTTCCGAGGAAAGGCTGTTTTAGCTCTGGTGTGAGGCTGGGTTAACTCGGTAACCAGACACTGGTCACTGGACTTTCCTGAGTCTAGGAAAAGGTGATTTCTAGCTCTTAATACCATGTCCAGAGAAATATTCACATTCACATATTTGTGGGGCTGGTGCTTTTAGTGTAGCAGTCGATGCTGTGCCAGCACCTTTGGAGAAGTCAGGGTGCTGAACCCTTCCCAAAGCTCCTGCAGAAGGAAAATGGGAACTCTGATGTTGTGAAATCAAACCAGAATTCCTTTTTTTTTAGTTGCCTGTCAGTGCTCTGAAGAATTGAGTTGTGTTCACTTAATTGGGTTTGGGGAAATCGTGGGGGCTTCTCTTGCCAATGAACTTGTCAGCAGAAAAAAATCAGAGTCCTGTGGCAGAGTCCAGAGGAGTCCACAGCTCTGCTCCGTGTGGGAATGCTTCTGGCAAGCAAACAAGTGCTGCCATCCTCAGCTGGGTGCAAGTGGGGTGAGGAGCATGGCAGGAGCTGGGCAGAACCACTGCTGGAGCAGGGCAGGATTCTCTCCCTTAACCTGGAATATGTGGAGAGCAGCCTGACCTGCCCTAAGGAGGCTCTTGGCCTCTTTTTTGTGCGATGGTTTTCCTGCTCCTTTTGTGGTCTGAACTGTAAAATAAACCCAGGGAGAGGGAGCACTTTGCGTGCTGTGTCTGATTGGATCTGAGTGCTTGCAATGCTCATTTATCCGTGCAGAAACGCAGCAAGATTCGCTGGGGGGGCTTCCCTAAAAGGCACCTTTGGAGAGTCAGGAATATTTACATTCATTCCTCAGCATTTATTTTGTCAATAACAAATTAGTCTTTGGATTTTTTTTACTTGCATGTGGATTTGTGTAAAGGTTGGTGTGGAAAAGCTTCTGTATGAGATGTGACTAAAGAGGCTGAGTCTATTCTCTGCAAATATGGCTCTGGCCAGAGGCAGGGCTGGGAAGTCAGGAGTGGTGTGTCAGGAGGCAAAAAATAGGGAATAATGTCCTTTCCCGATGACAAACAGCATTTTGAGAGCTGGTGCATGGAGAGATGCTCCATCTCATAGCCCCCAAAACTGCCAGGTCTGGGGAGTCTTGCTTCCTGCAGTCCATATTATCCCTGCTGGATCCAGGACAGGAGCCAGGGCAGGAGGTCAGGCAGACCTGTCCAATATTTTAAATATCCCAGCTGTTTGTGCTCTGTCTTGGCCAGATGTTGCTATGACAGACAGGACACCTGAGAGTCCCCCAGTGTGTTTCTATGGATTTTAAACCTGGGTTTTCAGGAATGAATGGGAAAATGACTGACATTCCTGTTGATTTACATCAGTTTTGTTGTTGAAATCAGTATTTTATGGGTTGGATAGGAGCTGGCTGGGAGAGAATGAGTAACTGGAGCAGAAGGGCTCGGTGTACCTTGCTGAAAAAGTTGGGAGAGAGAGGAGGAGGCAACTGAAGCACAGGCAGACATTCCTTGAACTCTGAACTCCATCCTCATGGTCACTTTATGCCTAAATACTGGATTTTGGCCTGATGAAGATGAAATCCTCTGGATACATCAGTGAGGTCAGCTTTGGGAGCACCATAAATGCTCAGCTGTGGCTGTAGTGGTTTGCTGGTGACCAGGAGGGTTCTGGCACCCGGGAGCAGTTCATGAGGTGAAGGAGCACCAGGAGAGGAAGGTGCTGGTGGGAAAGCAGCAGTTCTGTGATTGTGTGCATGGAAGAGCTCCTGAAGCTGCTGCTGGGGGTTTTCTTGGTGCAGAGGGAGCAGCTGAAGGCTGTGCCAGCAGCTCCTCAGAGCCTCAGGAGAGGGGGTACCCAGAGCCAAACTTGATGTCCACAAGTCACAGAATCCCAGAAGGATTTGGGCTGGGAGCAACCTTAAAGACCACCAAGTCCCAGATCTGTGTTGAGGTCTCACTGCCCTCTGCACCAGGGTGTTCTCCAAGTGATGTGCAAGAATTAAAACCAGTTTCACTTTTGGATGTACAAAGGACTGATTTTTCTTTCCCCTTACAAGATTTGAATGTGTTGCTGAACAGCAAAACCTTTAAAAAATAGAGAGCTGCTTTTTGCTTTTAAAAATACAAATGTGGGATGTGTCAGTAAAATACTCAGGTTGATTTTATAGCAAAGGCTCTTCCAGCTTTGACCTTTCTTCAGAGAAATGTTCTGCTCTGGAAATAGGGTGAAGATGCTGCTTTACACCCAATCCCCTGTCAATAATGCAGGAGTTTAAGATGATTAACTCTGTCTGTCCATGAGGCTAATCCTGGGTGTCCATGCAGAGCCATGGAGGTGTCAGAGATCTGCCAAACACTCAGGCTGCAGGAGACCTTATCTGGCATTCCAAGGAAGATGAGATACAGCCACACTTCCTACCTGGCTGGGAATGTCTGAATCCTCCAGTGAAGGGTTTATTCCTGGGATCTGGGAATGCTCCTTAGGCTGTTGGGTGTCTCAGAGCTGCAGTGCTAAACTGGTGGAACATCCAGGGGGCTTTAAACAAAACCTGCAGCTCCTGGAAGGAGATCACCTTGCAGCTCGAGTTAGGAGCACCTCACACCCTCCCTGCCTCTGGGGTGGGGTTTTTTGGAGGAGGGAGAGACAGGTGAGTATTCCAACAGCTGAATTTCCAGCAGTATTGCAACAGCCCAGGCTGGAACCTTGCCTTGCAGAGCCTGTGGGTTTCTCTGTGAAGCCATTGAATTTTACTGTTGTGGCAGTAAATTTTCTTTCCGAGCCATAATATGCAATTTAAACTTGAATTTTTTAATTTGGGTAACTGTTGGTTACTGATGGCTACGCTCCAGCAAATGCTGCTTCGGTAGATGTACGCTTTGAATTAATGAGCATTTCTTCCTGTCTCCTTTGAATCCTTGCAAAGGCTCTATGTGTCTCCAAGGAAATCCGTGGATGAGAAAACAGCCTCTCCTCTGAAATGGTGCCGGCAGGTGCTGGATAATCCCAGCCCCGAGATTGAGGCTGCCTGCAGGACCCTCATCAACAGGCTGGACCAAGGTAGGGCAGCTGCAGCCTCTGCTGCTCTGGGGTCCCTTCCAAACCTCAGTCAAAGCAGGAAAATCGAGCTTAGTGTTGTCAGGCTCTTGAATTTTTAAGTTTTGTTAATATTTAAACATTTTTTAATGTAAGAAATGTGTAGAGGTAAAAATGTGCTGCTGAGGAGTGGGGAGAGAACTATGGAAAACTGTTACTGCAGCTTTCTAGCTCAGAACTTCTGGTGCTGACTGTTCCAATGGTGACTATTCCTCCTCTGGATATCCTAATGGATATTCCTCCTGTACCTCACCAGCTGCTCTTACCTGGGTGAAAAAGTTGTGTGCTGCTCAAAGCTTACAACAATGAAATATTAAACTCGAAGAAATGGTGTCACTTGGAAACCAGGTTTTTCTTCCAGTTTATCATCCCCTAAAAGCACTTCCTGGTGGCTGTGGGCTGTGCTAATCCTGAGGGGAAATCCCTGATTCCATCTGCCTGAGGTGAAAACCTGGAATGTTGTGTGCAGTGGTGACATCTCTGATCACAGGCAGCATTTGGGGGTTTGCTTTTCCACCTTGGCTTTGTGGTGGGAGAGCTCAGAACAGATGCAGCTCACAGCACAAAAATGAGTTTATTCTGTTCCTCCCTCTGTCCTGCATCACCTGCAGTGCACCTGCTGCATATCCTGCCTTTGTCAGTTCAGGTGGCCTCTGGGTTTGTGTGTAAAAGGGCTGGAATCCTGACAGCCAGGACACTGAGGGGCTGGAAAGGAATCAGTAATTAAATCTTACGTTCTCTAGATTCCCTGTCATCAGCTCTCCTGGTCAGGACTTGCTGCAGCTGCAGATTTATTGCAGAGATGTGCTGCAGTCTCCTCTTGAGTCAGGAACCTCCAGACACAAAAGCTGTGTTTGAGAAAGTGACCCTTCTGAGAGAATCAGTGTTTTGGAGCTCAGGGGTATCCTTGAACCGCTGGAAATCCAACCCCAGCTGGGTCCCCACCTTGGTGTCTGAGGGTTTGTGGTGCCTGGGTTTGTCTCCACGGGAGTGCAAGAACTCTGGTTTCAGTTCAGCCAGCAGTCTGACCCCTGTGGTTTGGGGTGGGAGGCCACTGCTCTGGGGCTTGGTTTGGGCTTTTTTAGTTTTCATTCTAACAGTGTTTGGCAGTGCTTAAGATCTCGGGCTTCTCTTGAGTTTAACCTTGGCATTCCTGATTGGAGATAACTGAATAGACTTTGAGAACAAACTTCATTTGCTTTCATAAACCCTCTGTGGTTAAAAATGGGAACGAAATCTATTTGATTACCTCTTTTCTTTCTGAAACATATATCAGGTTTTAGTTGTACTTAGTCTGACCTGCTAAAGTTTGTGGGAGAAATAAAAAAAGAAAACTTGTTAATCTGGTGAATCTTCATTATTTTCTTAACTGATGTTCTCACAGCAGGGAGAACTGAGTTCTGTGGGCAGTTCAGCAGCCCCTTGAGTATCTCCAAATCATGGTGTGAGTAATTTCCTCAGTGTTGGAGCTGCTCATTTCCACCTCCAGTAAGGATGGGGGCACTTGGTTTTGCCACCTGCCTTACTGTGGCTGGTTGGTGAACATTTGAGTGTGTGAGCTGAATGAATTTAATTCAAAGAGTTGGATTTTATGTTAGATTGCTGTCCTTTAATCTGATGGCAGAGTTTCTGTGGTTTAAAACTGTCTTGATTCTGTCATAAAAAATCAGAATAACACACACGTAACATCAAATTCAGTGAGTTCTTTAAAGTGAAGGGGTGTAGAAGTGGCAGATACACATGAAAACAGTCATCTGGGAAGCCCAGCACTGGAACTTTGTGAAATGCTATGTTTGTCAGGAGTTACTCTTGGAATTCTTCAGAAGGCACAAAAGCAGTTAAAGGACACGAGTGGGGCACTGGGCACTGCTCTGCTTCCTGCAGCGTGGTGCTGGCACCACCCAGAAGTACCTCTGGTACAGAATTTAATCCTGTTTGATACCTCTGTATCTTGTTCTTTATCTTGCTCTCTGTTACCAAAATAATTTGCTAACCTGTGTGGCATTTTTGTATTTTTCCTTCTAGCCAGTAGATGGAAAAACCTGTATTGCAGCCCCCTGGCATCTCCCAGCGCACATAACTTGAATTCCGAGGCAGGCTCCTGTAGCAATGCACTAAATTCTCCTGGGCACCTCAAATCGACTAACAAAGCACTACTAACCTGTGGCAGCTCAGGTATGGCATGGCACTGCAGCAGTGGGGTGTTTAAAATGCAAGGAGGGTGAGGAATTGGCAGAGGAAATGGTTGTCGTGGCCCCTCGTGGTGTTTTCCCCTTTCAGTTTGCTCCCTTGCTCACCCAGGTTTCGTTTGTGTGGGAGAAAACCTCCTTGCATTCTAAATGTCCTGTAGTTACTTCTTGGTTTGGGTTTCTCTACTTTCTCTCTCTATATATTTATAAATTGTACTAATTTTAAGTGGCTTAAAATAGAAAACAGCTGTTGGGGCAAAAATATATTGCTCTTGAATAACGTTGTAGTCTGTAGATGTGATCTTTATGAAGTTACGTGGGTTCAGTTTTCTGGGGAAGGTTTCTCTTGGGAATATTGATTAATGCAGGTAACAGGAAGCTGCCAAAGTCTCCAGGGCAAAGCTTTCAATTGCCTGAGCTGGCAGCTAAAACCAAATAACAAAAGTTTTCCTTCGGCCTGAATTGTGCTTGGAGGAAGATTGCCCACCTTGGAGGCAGCTCAGCCACAACTCTTGTTACAGCCTGATAATGAAAATACTCCTCCAAAATACTTTGGCCTCGGGAGCCAGGAACACCCTTCCCAGAGCTTCATTTGTTATCCTTGGTGCAGTTCCTGCTGTTTCCCAGCACAAATGCTTTGCCTCCTGGCTCTGTTATCAAAGGACTCTTCCTTATTTGTTTGTTTTGTGTGGAAATTGCTAAACCCTACTTTGCATGTTTCAGAACACAAAGCATGTTTAACAGTCTCTGCCTTCAAACTTGATGTGAAATGAACTTCTTTTCCCTTCTAAAAAAAGAAAAGGGGTTGCCTGTGGATGTTTTCACAGGTGCACGTTTGTTTTTGAGGTCTGATTTTCTGCTATAAATAGGAATTAACACTTATCTCTGTTTTGCAAACAAAAGGATGCACGTAGGACTGAGGATTTTTGCAAGCTGAGCTCTGCGGGGAAACATCTCTAAGGCAGTTTCTTGTTTTTTGTATGAGGTTGGGGGGCAATGCAGGTGTCTGAGCAGCTTTTCACCCAGAACAGCTCCTGATGAGTCAAACCAAAGTGGCTGTGCCTTCTGGAAGGTTCTCTCTGCAGATGTGCTGGGGTGGGGCAGGGCCAGGACAGGCTCTGTCCTCTCAGAGCACAGTGAGAGTTCGCCTCATCTCAGGTGCCTCTTCCTTGTGGCTTGTGCAAGTGCTAACACGAGTTTAAAGTTTCCTGTCAACCTGACTGACTCAAATCTTACTTCTAAGAAAAAACAGCTTTCCTACCCTTCAAATGGCAAATGTTTAACAGTGACTTCCCTTGAAAGCCAAACAAACCTTTTGACAAAACCCAGATGTGGTTTCTGTTTGAAAACCATCCTCAGCTCAGCTTTACTGATGGAAGAAGGTGCAGATTTTTTCCCCCTCCTTGGCTATTTTTAACTAGACCTGCAATTTGAAATGCAACAGCCAAACCAAACAAAGTTGGATTGGGAGTTCTGCCTTTTAAGAAGCTGATCTCAAGGTCCAGCTGGATTTTTAATTGGTATTGAAGGCAGTGTTAATTACAGCAGGAAACATGTGCTTGTTCATAACACCACATCCTACAGGTGCAAGCCCTGCTCAGGATGGATTTGTTTCAACTCCTGCAGTCTTTTCCTGACACCAGGAGGAAAGAAATGGGATTTTATTGTGGAATATCTTGACTTTGAATGTGCATTTGTGCAACACACACACAGATGCACCTTTAAGGTACAGCCACACTTCTGTCACTGTGTTATTTCAGCATCCTGAAGCTCACAGTTTTCCTGCCGTGTTCTGAGAAGATTTGAAGGCAGGGCACTTCCTGGGTACTCAACAGTGATGTTAAAATAAACCATTTCCCAGCAAAACTGAGCAGCCCTTTCAAACTGGGATCACATCCAGCCAGGCAGGAAACAGCAGCAGGTTCCCAACACTATTTCTTCAGCCAGCTTGGGAGAGAAGCAACTGCTGACATGGAAAACACAGGTGTGAAGTCCAGGTGTAAACTGAATTTCTTACATGGGCACTGACCAAGCTGCTTCCTGCCAGTCAGCCTCAACTTCCTTGTTTGAAAAGTACCTGAAAACTGCGGGTTAAAAACTGAGCATTGTAGTTTCTAAATTCTTCCTTATTTCTCACAGCTATACCTGAAGCTCCCAGCTGCACTGCTGAATTCCTGGGACAGATCCCTGCTGCTCCCGTGGTCTGTGGGTGTCTGACTGGGTTTGTGTTCCTCTCCCCAGGGTACCTGAGCATGCACTCGGCCCTGAGCTCCCAGTCCTCGGTGGACAGCGAGCTGAGCACCTCGGACGACTCCATCTCCATGGGCTACAAACTGCAGGACCTCACCGACGTCCAGGTCATGGCACGGCTGCAGGAAGAGAGTAAGTTTGGTTTGTTTGTTTGTTTGTTTGGTTATTTTGGGTGGTTTTATTTGGTTTGGGTATTTTTTTCTTTAAGTTGCTTGTGTTTTGTCAGGCAGGAAAGCTTCAATAAAGGCATAGGCTGGGGAGGAGCTGTAAATAACCCAGGTTAACCAGTGCAAGGCAGCTGTGTGTTTTCATGGGAGGCAGACTTCAAATCTTTGTTTCCACCTTTGAAATGCTGGCAGGTGCAGAATTAATTGAACTAAAAAATTTAGCCTGTAAATGAGGAAGTAAGTGAGACTTCCATACCTGTAAATTAAAATCCCATACCTACTTAAGCCGCTGGAGCAGGTCCTCAGTCTCTGGTGGGATTAGGGAGCACTGCAGGTCCCCTGAGTGTTAATTGTGCTGTAATTAACCAGTGCTGATGGAGGTGACGCTGTTCCAGCTGATGGATTCCGGGGAGGACAGGTGTTAACCTGACTGTCCTTCCAACGTGAAACAAATCACTGTCAGAGCACTGCTTTGGGGTTTGGGATGTGCTGTTGGGGTTTGGGATGTGCTGTTGGGATTTGGGGTGTGCTGTTGGGATTTGGGGTGTGCTGTTGGGGTTTGGGATGTGCTGTTGGGATTTGGGGTGTGCTGTTGGGATTTGGGGTGTGCTGTTGGGATTCGTGCTGCCCGTGTGCCCCGTGTCCCCAGGCCTGCGCCAGGACTGCGCCTCCAGCTCGGCCTCGGTGTCGCGGCGCAGCTCCAGCGCCTCGCTGCACTCCCTGCGCCGCGGCACCTACAGCGACCAGGAGTTCGACACCTACAGCCTGGAGGACGAGGACGACTGCGACTGCTCGCTGTCCCTGCGCAGCGCCCACCGCTACTCGCCGTCCCCGCTGAGCTCCCCGCGCTGCCAGTCGCCCTCCTCGGCCGCCGAGCTGGGCAGGGCCTCGGCCTCGCGGCTGCGCGCCCCGCGCCGCGCCGTGCAGAGCCCCATGCAGGAGCGCCTCAAGTACGCCAACAGCGAAGGTGAGGCTGCGCGGGCACCAGGCTGGGGTCTGGCTCCCACGGGGCTGGGGTCTGGCTCCCACGGGGCTGGGGTCTGGCTCCCACGGGGCTGGGGTCTGGCTCCCACGGGGCTGGGGTCTGGCTCACATGGGGCTGGGTGCTGGCTCCCACGGGGCTGGGTGCTGGCTCCCACGGG
>VWZT01010622.1:52561-64993 GCA_013397055.1 Pachycephala philippinensis | reverse complement strand
GCATCAGTGCGAGGGGAGGCGGGTCCCGCTCCGGCGGCCCTGCCAGCCCGGCAGCGCCCGCGCCGCGCATCCGGGGGTGCGGCGGGAACTGCCGCTGGAGCGGGGGGGACTATCGCTGGAGCATCCGGGGCTGCGGCGGGGAGTACCGCTGGAGCATCCGGGGCTGCGACGGGAACTACCGCTGGAGCGGCGGGAAGTACCGCTCCCCGCTGGAGCATCCGGGGGCGCGGCGGGAACTACCGCTGCCGGGGACACCGGCGCCCGGTGGGGCGCAGCATGGAGAGCCCCGCGGTGACCTTCACGCTGGCCTACCTGGTGTTCGCCGTGTGCTTCGTGTTCCCGCCCGACGAGGTGCGCTCGGCGGGGCTGACGGTGCAGAGCCTGCTGTCCGCCTGGCTGGGCAGCGAGGACGCGGCCTTCGTGCAGTACCACCTGCGGCGCAGCACCGGCACGCTGCTGGCGCATTCCCTGCTGCCCCTGGGTGAGTAGCGCTTGCTTGGAATGTGCACCCCGAGCTTTGTAACCAGCTGGCTGCACCGCAGCAGACGCACTCACAAAGGAATTGCAGTTTAAGTACAGAATGGGGAAGGAGATGCTGGAGAGCAGCGCCGTGGAAAGGGACCTGGGGGTCCAGGTCGATGGAAAGTTGGATCTGAGTCAGCAGTGCCCTGGCAGCCAGGAGGGACATCCCTGTCCTGGGGGCATCAGGCACAGCATCGCCAGCCGGGCAAGGGAGGGATTGTCCCGCTCTGCTTTGGGCTGGGGCAGCCTCACCTTGAGTGCTGGGGGCAATTTTGGGCACCATGATATAAGCAGATAATAAACTGTTAGAGAGTGTCCAAAGGAAGGCAACCAGGATGGTGAAGGGCCTTGAGGAGAAGCCGTGTGAGGAGAGGCTGAGGGCCCTTTCAGCCTGGAGGAGACTGAGGGGAGACCTCACTGCAGTTACAATTTCCTCATGCGGGGAAGAGGAGGGGCAGACACTGATCTCTGCTCTGTGGTGACAGTGACAGGACCCGAGGGAATGGGTTGAAGTTGTGTCAGGGGGGGTTTAGGTTGGATATTAGAAAAATGCTCCTCCTCCAGAGGGTGGCTGAGCACTGGAGCAGGCTCCTCAGTGCAATGGTCACAGCACCAAGCCTGACGGAGTTCAAGGAGTGTTTGGTCAATGCTTTCATGCACATGGTGTGACTCTTGGGGTGTCCTGTGCAGGGCTAAGTGTTGGACTTGATGATCCGTGTGAGTCCCTTCCAACTCACCATCTTCTGTGATTCTGTGATTTAACCAGAGAATACAAATTGGCTTCCTTTAGCCATATAATTCTCCTAAAACTAAGTGGCATCTCACAGGTAATTTTATTCAATCAGCAAATCCAAATCAGCTTTGTTTAGCTACATAATTCTGCTAAAAACCAGTGATGCTTAAGAATTTATCTCAGATTGCTTAAGACAAGAGGCTTGAGTTTGAAGTCCTCCAGAAGTACAGTACCTCTCCTGGAGCTGAGCTCACTGGTTAGATAACCATATGATTCAGGGCTATGTGTTTTTGCAGGAACTTAATTGTTTTCTGAAAGTAAGTTTTTTTCCTTGCAGGTTATTACCTTGGTATGTGCTTTGCTGCACCTGAAAAACATCTTTGCTTTTTCTACCTGGCTTCAAAAGAATGGAAAACTTTCTTCTTCTTCGCAGTTCTCCTCCCAGCAATCACCAGTGCCCTGGCATATTACTGGTCACGGAAGGGTTGGAATAATCATCCGCTAGCCCGGACTCTTGCTGTTCATGCTCTCCCGCAGTCGGGTTGGAGGGCAGTAGCTTCTTCCATCAACACAGAATTCAGGAGAATCGATAAATTCGCTACTGGAGCGCCAGGAGCGAGGGTGATCGTTACGGACACGTGGGTGATTAAAGTGACCACCTACTGTTTACATGTTGCCCAGCAGCAGGACATTCACTTGACGGTGACAGACTCCAGACAGCATGAACTCACCCCAGACTCCAACGTGCCTGTGCAGTTCCTCACCATCCGAGTCTCCAGTGTTAATCCCTACGTCAAGGCATTCGATATCCGGTAAAACAACTGCTAAACCTGTTATGTGACATGTGTGCTGTCTGATGGTGCTGACGGAGCGCTTTTGTGCCCAATCTGGAGACTCCCTGGTCTCATCCCTTCCTTTTTGCTCCCTGCCTGGTGTTCAGAGGTGCTGAACATGTGCAGTTCTGCCATGCAGTGCAGGGAAGGTTGTTTAGAAAGCTTTGTACACGTGCGGCATTGAATACACAACGGATAAACAAAGGGATTGCCCTCTTTGATCCATTCTTAGGCAGAGGATTGTGCTGGATGCAGAAAGAAGTAACTGGATAAAATTAGGTGAGAGATGGAGAGCAGGAATGAAAGGTAGAATTTTTGGTCTTCCAAATTTTGGGTGAGGAGAAATAGCTATTTGTCTAAAACTGTCTGTTGTTCACCCATGACTTTGGATTTTTCCTTGTGCTTAAGGCTCATATTTTTATCACTGCTGAGAATAACTCTCACTGAGCTACTGCCCCTAAAGCAAGGAAGTAATTTTGGTCCTTTTCTGATTTATATGTTCTAATAGCAGTAGATCATAGCAAATGTGAACTGTTAGGGCTTGTTTTGCAAGGGCCCATGCTGTTTATCTCAGCAGTCTCTCTGTGTAACTAGGCTAAAGAACAAGTTCTGCAGAAACCTCTGAGTAGAAGGGTGCTAAAGTCTTTGTTGTGTTAAGAGCCATGTTAGTGCTCCTAAAACTATATTTGAAAAGGTATTTGAGTGTCTTTTTGCTGTAAATTTGTATGTCAGGAACATTTATTGGGTAATTAGGTAATTAAAAGCAGACAGATCACCAGACTTGTAGGTGTGCAGTGGGGCAAGCACGAGGAAGGTAGAGGTGATTATGATAGAGATCTAGGTGAACAGAACTCAGAACAAGAGGTTAATTAAGGTAAGCATGACAATCCTAAGAAAAGAGACTTTTATAGACCTGTGAGAGTGGTGACAAAATGAGTATTAAACAACTAATGATTTTCTTCTGCAAGCACTTCAGTGCCAGAGTAGTAAAACTACATCCCCAGCTGAGAAAATCATTACTTGTTTGACAATTCCTTTAGGGAAAAAAAGTCCTAACCCCAAAATGTATTTTGTGGCTAAACAAAATAGCATCAAGAACAGTGTTTAAAAGCTGTTCTAATAAGATGGCAGAAATAGTAAATCTCTGCTAGAATGTAGCAGAATCATACAGGATCATTGTATATGTCCAGAATCAGAATCAAATACAGTGAGATGTTTCTGGAGGAAAAATGTTTTTGTGCAGGTGGGCCACGTTTCCCTGCATGTTCAGTGTGAATTGTTCCTCTGGATATAAAGGTCCCCGTGATTTTCATGGACAGAATCTGTGAACAAATGACATTATCCTGTAGTGGTAAAAACAATGGAGACCACTGGGAGCTAGAGCTAAGCCAGCCTTGCATTGTGCTGGGCTCTGGGAACTCAGTGAGTGGTAGGAAAACGAGGGCAGTCTTCCCAGGACTTCTCCATGAAAGCTGTTTAATGAGTGAAGGCGTTGAGCTGGAGAGTTCTGACACTACAGTTCAGAACTCTTACCATAAAAAGGGTTGACAACAGGGATATGTCACTGCAGGATCTGTGTGAGGTCTCAGGTGCCACTGAGTGTTGTGGGCATCACTTTAATTTACAGAAGCAGCTGGTGTGAAACAGAGCTTGTTGCAGCCTTAAATCAGCAGTAGTTTGTGACCTTTGTGAAGTTTCTGGATTTATCTAAAATTGTATCATAAAATCACAGAACCTGATAGATTGACATTCTTCTGCTACTTATGTAGTACTCTATCACCTTGTGATGCCTGCTGCATAACTAATTTCTGTCCTCAGGAGTTTCTAAATGAGACTTTAGATATAGTCCAAGTAAAAGGCATCAAAAAGGTGACAGAAATGGTGCAAACAGCCCTTTGCAGTTAATGCATGATTTACATACCCATATTACTTTTGTTCATGCTGATTACTTCAAAAGCCTTCCTTTATTGTTGTATGATGTTTTAGCTGATCTCTGACATACCCTGCTAGCAATCTTACACAGATATGAATAAGGACAGTGTGTTCTGTTGACCAAGTTCGGCCAAAACCAGTAACTAAATAGCAAAAAGAAACAAGAAAGGACAATACTGTGTATTTATTCTGACTAATAAGTACCAGCCTAAATAGCTTTTCTGTGGATTCACCTCCTTGGTGTTAACCTCTGCAAGGTACTATCGAGGTATTTGGGTGGATAATCATGGTAACATTTTGCTCCATCTTTTCTTCTTCAGGTTGAACTCCACAGAGTATGGGGAGCTCCGGGAGAAGCTCCGTGCTCCCATCAGCAATGCAGCTAATGTTGTGATCCATCAAAGCCTTAGTGATTTATTTTTAGAAACCTTTACATCTCTGGTGGAAATAAACCAGACATACCACGTTCCAAGCACTCAGGTGAGACTTTCTATCCATGTGAGACTGTAATAATTATACGTTCAATATAGATGAGCCTGTGATTACTGTGTAATTGATAAATGTTTACCTAGGGCTATCTCCGGTGAATTATTAAGAGAATTCATTGTTGTGGGGTTAACAAAAAAGTTTTGTTAAAAATATGGATTAAACGATGAATGATTAATAAATTATAATTATCATGTGATTACTGCTTAATAATCCTCATTTAATAATTAAGCAGTATTCAATCAGTAATTAAATGGTAATTGAACAGCAGTCAAACACTCTGCTACTCACTACACTTCTAATAATTCTGCTAGCTTGCATACAATATGTTTTAAATCTAATATAAACTGTCACTTACCTTGCTGAAGATAACAGATACCAGGTAAGGGATCTCTTGACCTCGAGAGGTAAACCTTGAGAGGTGTCCTACCTACCTGAGGCTGCCCTACAGGAGAGCTCCATGGGCTTGGGGGCTGCAGTCACTTAGAGAGTGACTGGTGGTTAAACAGCCCCTGGGTATGGGTGTGCAGCTGTAGGACTTAGAGTTTCATCTCGTTGACCCCTCATAAGACATGGCCTAGATTCTTTAACTTCCTGAGAAGATACAGCCAAGCACAGTTTCTTAGGGTCTGCACAGCCAGGCTGACTCCAGTCAGGCCTCCTCGTCAGGGATGCCAGAAACACAAGTGCTCTTTGCTCAGTTAGAGTGATGCTTCCCTCACAAATGCTCACCTGCTGTCTCAGTAAATGTGTCATAAATGTAGCTCTGGCTGCTGCTTCTGTTCCTGCTGTGAGGAGACAAGCTGTATTGTGAGCATTACAGTTTTGAGACATGAGAAACAACATAGTGAAATAAAGTCCCCTGTAATAATTTCCATAAAAATGTTACATGAAAACATTTGGAAATGATGATGTTGCACTTGCAGAAAGTTTATGGGGAGCCAGAGTCACAGCTGCTTTTGCTGTTCTTTAGGCAGTTTGCTCCAGTACAGCTTGCTTTTCTAGACAGCCAGGTTTTGCTGGATCTTCTGCTGAAGTAAACTAATGATTCCTAATTGGGATTTGCTTTAGCTATAATTATTATGGCCATTATTATATGGTGTTAATTATAACAGTGTAGAGTCCTACCTCCAGTAATACCCGCAGAGACCTGGCCATTGTTATACTTGTGCAGCAGTCAGAAGTGTGACTGGAGCACTGTCCAGTGTACCAGGGGGAACCAATTAAACCAGTACTGGTGACCCTGCAGGGAGTCTGTGTCCAGTGGTTCAGCTAATGGAGTGAGGGGTTGGTATCTCTGGTAGTGTTGTGCAGTTTATAAGGTTCATGAACTAGCTAAAATAAAACTGGATCAGGTGTGTCTGCACATCATGTTGTGTGTTCTGATTGCAGTGCCAGCAAAAAGAGATGTTCACAATAAAGAGAAGATGCTAAAGCTGCTTTCTTGTAGAACATTTCATTTGTGACACATTTAAGTGGCAGCTGAGCTGTTGAACTTGGGTTTGATATTGAGTGATAAATGACACCACAGATTATGATAAGGATGTTAAAAATACAACACTGACTTTTTCTCTATTCTGAAGCTCCATGAATAAGTTGAAAAAGTTAGTTAATCTTTCTATGCTAGAATTTTTCCTGCTTAAAACCTGAGATAAGACCTGATTTCACAAGTTAAAGCTGAGTGCTTGTGTTCATCTGGATCTGCTCCACAGCCCAGCTGCCAGTGCAGCTGAGCAGACACTTGAGCTGACAAGGGAAGAGTCACTGGAGATGGGAACTAGAGACCACAGAGAGAACTGGTTTTTGTTCCACCAGTAGCAGTATGAACAGATTCAGGTCTCCGTGCCTATTCAGTGTGCTGTCTTTTGAACTTTGTCAAGTTCTTGGACAGCTGGAAGACACATGGGAAATGCTAATTATTGTTTATTAATTGTAAAACACTTCGTATCAAGCTGATGTCCCCATATGCAACTGCAAGTTCATGTGGCATAATTAACTGTGGGGAAAGTCAGTTATTCCAATATTATCCAAGAAAAATTAAGTAAGTTTCTGGACCTTCAGGATGAGTGTCCTTGTGTTCAGTACAGCCCTGGTTTCCTCTTTTATGTCTCTTACTTAGAAGATGGAAGATAGGAACAGCCATTTGCTGTTTTAAGTGGTAAGAACTGTTTGCTTGGTTTGTTTTCCTTACTTTATATTGGTATGTTTTTTGAAAAATAGTTTGAATGACAAAGCTGGCTGCTTGCTTACCTTGCTGTGGCTGCTGGAAGCTCTTCAGAGAGTGAAAGAATGTTTATTTTTCAGTAATTTTTGTTTAATCATTAGCCCATGCAGCAGTTCTGGGTTTTCTGTTCAAAGAGAAGCTTTGCTGTCATTCATTAGAGAGTGTTCTAATAAAACCACTTGATATCCTCCAGTGGGGCAGTTCTGCCTTGATTATTCTGCCACAGATAGATTTACAAAAGGCTTTTGTAAAAGCCTTTGAAGAGCAGTAACAGGACCCATTCTGTGCAGTTCACAATTCTGATGGTTTTTCTCCTCCCTCAGGAGCTGGAGCCGTGCATAGGGTGTATGCAGACTATTGCTAACATCAAGCTCATCAAGAACTGCCAGGAGCCCAACGAGGGGGAGTGCCAGCAGTGCTACTGCCGGCCCATGTGGTGCCTCACCTGCATGGGCAAGTGGTTTGCCAGCAGACAGGACCAGCAGCACCCAGAGACCTGGCTGTCGAGCCAAGTGCCTTGCCCGACCTGCCGAGCCAAATTTTGCATTCTAGATGTTTGCCTAATACGATGAGTAGTACTTGGGTGTGTTTTAACTTCTTCAGTTTGACTGTGTTTGATAGTGGGTTTGGTTAAAGGCCTGCTACATCTGTTTCTGAGACTTCATGTTCTACCAGGGTACAAACTCTAAAGGTTTCTTTTACAGCGTTGAAAACAGATGTAAATCTTCTCAGTTCTTTTCCACTTTTACCTGTATCTGTGGATTTTACTCACCTGATGTCAGCTTCTGGGTTTTAATTTTGTTTAAACTCCTGTTTTCCTTTCTTACATTTTGGATGGAATAAGGTTATCCTTCTATATTTGCAGTACTGTTGTCTTTTCAGGTTTTACCGTAGGTTAAATTCTTTACATTTTTAAATTTAACTTGGGTTTTGATTCTTTAATAAAGGGCTAACTGAGAAAATTGCTTTGGTTAGACTTCATGGATACTTTCGTTATTCTTTAATCCAGTTGTAAAGTTATTATTAATCTTTGCAGTTGTTCTCCAAACAAGTGTACCAGTTGTGTCCTTTCAGCTGGTCCTCTCCACCCACAAAGGGTTGCAGTGGGCTAAGAAATGTAATCCCTGAAGATTTACAAATCCTGTGTGGACCTTTTATTCCAATAATTTGCCTCTAGCATACTTTTTGATTGACGTCTTTATTTCATACAACAGAAGGATTTGTCAACATAACCCATTTACCTACACTGCTAATTTATGGTTAAATCTGTTGGTTTCCAGGAGCTACATTGCTTAGGGTTTCAATACTCTTTAGGTGATGGGACTTTTTTATATACATTTGAAGGGAGTGCAGCAAACATCTGAGCTTTAATTTGTAAATTAAAATCACAGGTGGGTCAAATAGGGAAAGGAATACTTTAAAGCTTTGGTCTAGGAGAATAAAAGCTCTTAATACCTCCCACCTGAATAATCAAAAGGATCTTACTGCTAAATCATGGGCAGAGGTGAGGTGCTGGTGATTACATGCAAACCTCTTGATTACCCTGACAGGCAACTGGTTTGAGCAGGAACAGGTGGTAGGGTGTAAAAATGTGCAAGTATTGGAAGCACAACCATGAAACATTACATGAGTCTCAGCTGAGCTACAGATGGTGAATGCACCCACCTGCACTTGGAGCCAGCCAGGAAATGGTTACAAATGTGGCTGCAAGCAAGAATTCGGAGAGGAGTAAGGATTTGAAAACAGATCTGATGGCGTTGCTTGAAAACTAACATTTGTGTTATGTTGTTAGTGTTGGATTTTAACTTTGGATTTTTTAAATAACGTTCATTTGTAAAAATCCAAACTGGTTGAGTTTAAGGACACTAATTGTTTCACCATATATCTCAGTTGCTTTATGTACAACATCTACTATGCAAGTATCCAAACTACCTATTAATAACAGTGGCTTCTCTTTTTCATTAACTGTTGTTTTAAATTGTATAGAGTGAGAATTGTAAAGTGAGACAGGTAGTATGGATTTGTCTCTCTTTCCCAAAGAGATCTTCAGTGGCATGTCACTCTTCATCTGAATAGAATTAAATTGAGTTCTGGAGTTTCAGACAGGTTTGTTGGCAAGTCTGAAAACTAATTAAAAAATCTAAGAGCTGATCAGCAATTGAATTGAAAATCTTTTTGAGTACTTCTGTGGGAAATAATTTCTATATTTAAAATGGTCTCTGCAAGATTTTTCAACCTTTGGAAGATTCTTACAGGGCCGGGTGGTGTTGTCTGATGTGCACCTATCACCACACAATAGCCTTTACAAATAAGCGTTTTGTAACATTTGCTTCTGGAAAGTTTACATAATGTGGCACGGATACAAGGGATGTGGCCCTTGAAATAATTGCAGAAGAGAGGGTAGGATTTTGGAGCTATGGTTTTGCCACCGCCAGTCATTCAGTTCCTACAGCACTTTGCCTGTTTGGAATAAAAGTATTTATTGTAAAGAATGTGAAGCTAAAATCATGAAGGCCTTGAGAAACTTAGATAATAGATACATGTAGTTGCAGGTGGTTTTATAGAATAAAACCAGGTCAGTTGCCAGTAGCATCTCATGTAATAAAAGCTTTAAACTCCTAATTGCTCTTGCAGTGGAATCTACTCTGAATTGACTGGAAGTTTTCACTTCAGTGGAACTTTGCTTTTGTTCATCTTACCTCTTTTGTCAATATAAAAGTATGACAGAGTAACAGTCATAAATGTATGACACCCTTGCATCTTTTAATGCTCTGTCCACAGAAGTGCCTCTTAGAAAACTTAGTAATAATTACCAAAACAAAATTATTATTTATGTTAATGATAGTACCCAACTTAAATTCCTTAAAACAAGTAGTTTTCCTCAAGTTTAAATTCTCAAAGTAATCTGACATGCCTCCAACGTTTGTGAGCTTCTTAAAGGCTGTGATAGAGAAACAACTTGTTAAAAATCCATATGAACAGGAAAATAACAGAGTACAAAAACAGGCATTTGTCTTCATGATAGCTTCAGGTTATCATCCAAAGAGCCACATGCACATATAGGGCCATTTCTAGAGAAAATCCTCTCTGCAGTAAAGAACACACCACTGCCTCCCACACAATCTTGATACATTTCTTAAATATGTGGATAGTTTAGAATCAGTTTTCTTACTGCATTTTGTAAAAAAAAAGGAAAAGAAAAATAACTAAGTAATACAAGTAGCTAAAATATTTACTGAAAGAATTTTCTTTTTTACTATTGTGTGTAAATCACTAATAGTGATTTAGTATTGCATTTCCAGCTATGTGTGTGCTTTTCCACGTCACTGACTTGTGGGTGGGCAATGTTAGCAATCTGAAGTATATGATATAAATGTGATGTCATTAAACTAAAGACAATCTGTGGGTGGACTGTGTCAGTATAAATACCCCATATGACTGTATCATGTGTAGCCCAAATTTCCTGGTGTGCTGCAGCTCAACAGGTCTTTCTCAAAACATGGGTCATGGCTATATTATTTGTTTCCACACTGTATTACTTCTGTAATTGTAGTGTTCCAGAAGATATTGGGAAAATGTTATCTTTTGGTTTCTTTAGGTTAACATAATTTGTCAACCCAAAAAAGCCTTTTTTTTCCAAGCAGGAGATATTTTTAATCCATTTTATGAATACAGTTTTTCTACCATGAGGTTTGGCATAGCTTGAAACCAAAATACCAGATTATCATGTGATCTCTTCAGTATTTTTATTGTGTTGAAACTGGACCAAGTCGCCCAGAGAAGCTGTGGCTGCCCCACTCTTGGAAGTGCTAAAGGGATTGAATGAGACTTTGAGCAGCTCGGTCTAGTGGAAGGTGTCCCTGCCCATGGCAGGGGGTTGGAACTGGATCATCTTTCAGGTCCTTTCCAACACAAACCTTCCTATGATTTTATAAAACTTGTTAGACTGCAACAAAGCACCATTCCAGTCAGGACAAACCTCAGTAAGACTGGGGTTCTCAGTGCAATTTTTAAAGAAATGTTTGTTGACTTTGAGCTGTTTAAGGAGTTGAGTAATAAATACTCAATCTCTTACATGGATTACAAGACATTTTCTTCCAAAGGCATACTGCAGGATTTCTTATTTGTGGTTTTTTGTGGTTTTTTTGCTAGATAGCTTACCTGTTTAAAATGAACAGTATTATTTGGATAGCCCTTAAGGAAAAGGTTTAATGAATACATGCAGTTAATCTTAAAACTCTCTGAAAAGCTGAATAAAAATATGATTGATTCTTTGTAAGACTTCTGGTTTTAATTTTAAAGTTATGTTTACCAGGTAAAACCTTACATGGGTGGAAATCAATCTGACTTATCTGTATGCAATGTCGTATCTGAGAACATGGGAATAAATACAAATAGGGCTTAAATTCTCCTGAAGGTGTACATGGTAAGTCATTCTTGGATGGATTTTCCTACTACAACCTGAATGTGGAGAGTTGCATAAATGGAAGAAGGTGTGTATGAAATCTAAACAAGAACCTCAGGAAAAAAACCTCCAAATACTTTTCACAACTACCAGATGGGAAGGAGCGACATTGGATGTCATGAAATCAGCAGGGGCAATGGCTAAAAATTTGTCTTTCCAAGGGAGCACTGGCATGCACCAATGGTGTGTCCTATATTAAACATTTATTTTATTGTGACCTTGCTCAGATTTATTACTAAGCACCAGCAATAAAGAATCTGTCACATTCCTGTGTCACATTCCTGTATCATATTCCTGTACTAGAGGACCTATTGGAGTGAGTCCAGAGGACAACCATGAAGAAGTTCAGAGGGCTGGTATGGAGACAGGCTGAGAGAGCAGGAGGTGTTCAGTCTGGAGAAGGCTCCCAGGAGACCTTGGAGTTCAGCACCTCGCAGTACCTGAAGGGTCTCCAGTAGAGCTGGAGAGGGACTTCTGACAAGGCCATGGCATGATAGGACAAGGGGGAATGTCTTTAAACTGAAAGAGGGTAGGTTCAGATTAGATGTAAGAAAGAAATTCTTTACTGTGAGGGTGATGAGGCATTGGAACAGGTTGCCCAGAGAAGCTGTGGATGCCCCATCCGGGGAAGGGATTCTTCAAGGCCAGGTTGGATGGGATGCTCTAGGGGAAGGCATCCCGGCCCATGACAGGGGATTTGGAAGTGGATGGTCTTTAGGGTCCTTTCTAACAAACCATTCTATGATTTTATGAAACTGGTTAGTCTGCAGCTAAGTACCATTCCAGTCAGGGTGGTGTTTTAGTAAGACTAAAGTTCTGAGTGCCATTTCTTAAGAAATGTTTGTTGACTTTGAGCTATTTAAGGAGTTGAGATATAAATACTGGAGCAACTTATCTTTAAGATCCTTTCCAACTCAAATTGTTCTATGATTCCATTAATGGTATGAAATGTGGGACACATTTCTGTAGCGTGTACATTGTGGTGGCCACCAACCCCTCACGACGTCTAGCAGGAAACTAGCTTGTCCCAAAACGAACCCTTGGCTATTGCGTGAGGTAACGCCGTGAGGTGGGAGCTGGGTTTTCCCCGCATTTGCGAGCGGAGTGGGCCGGGGGATGCAGCCGGAGGGAGATGGTGTGAGGGCAGTGGTGCCCTCGGTGTGAGGGAAGCTGCGCCCGGGCCCTCACAGGGGCGCAGGACGTTTCCCTTTCCCCCTGTAACACCTCCAGCACTCCC
>VWZT01010622.1:9311-52547 GCA_013397055.1 Pachycephala philippinensis | reverse complement strand
TGGGGGCGGCCGCCGCCCGCCTCAGCCATGTCCGGCGGGCCCCGCCGCCCGGGCGCAGCGGAGCCGGGCGGGCTGCGCAGGTGGGAGCGGCCGCGGGGGGACGGGGAACGGGGCGGGCATCGCCCCGCTGGGCGAGCGGGGGGGCCGCGCTGCCTGTCCCAGGGCGGCTCCGGGGGCAGCTGCCGGCTGTGCAGCCCGTGGCAGCCCGTGCTCATCCGCCAAACGGCCCCTTCTCCTGCGGCCTCCCCCCTTGCAGGAGCTCCTTCGGCCTCCTCTGCCCGTGGCGAGTGAGGGACCAGCAGCCCCGGCAGGCGAGGCGCCCCAGCCCGGCTGGGAGCGCTGGGGCTTGGCTTCAGCCTGGAGTGGGCGGGCAGTGCAAAGCAAATACCGGAGTGTTTTTAAAAGGCATGGTTTTCGGTTGTCATTTCCCCTTACGTTTTCAAACAGTGTCGCACTTACGGCATGTGTTATGGTGTACCTAAGCTGGTGTGCTTTTTAAAATTTTTTCTTTCAAGTCGTCAAATCGAGTAATTGTTGAAGGTGGTTAGAGAAGGGTCTTATCCATTTACTGCCTTGGCGAAAACCGGGTGGGTTTGGAAGTGTCCTTTTGCCTGGGTCTGTGATTCAGAGGGAGCTGTTTGTGCCGTGTGTTGTTGGTAACTTCGAGCCTCTGGGAGGAGGAAACTCCCAAAGCCAGGCAGGGTGGAGGAGGAAGGGAAGGAAAACATGGATGATTAACGCAGGAGTAAAATACCAAAAGTCTTTGCTTCCCTGTCCCTCGTTTACTTACGCGCAGAGCCCTGGCACGTACAGAGCAGTGTCTTTGATGTTACTCTCCCATACAGAAACACAGTGTATTTACAGTGCAGAGGCTGCAGCACCAGGTCGTTCTCTCGGGCAGGTGTGGTGGTGGATCTGCAGGTGTGGTCCTCAGCCCAGAAGCCAGGTGGTGTTAGTAGATGCTGCGATTGTGTTTTGTTTAGTAACCTGTCATTTAAGATGTCAGAGCCGCCAGAACCGAGGAGGAAAATGTAGAGAACTCAACCCTTAAGCAATCCCTGGCTGACCCGCCAGCGTGTCACAAGCACTACAGGCAGATCCCAGGCTTCCTTGTGAGGGCTCTGCAGCCGTGTCTGGTCAAGAATTTCCTGGGTAAAAGTGTTTCCACATAAACATTTGACCTACTTCTCCTTAGCCACTGCGTTGAAGTGTAGTTTCTGAATTTGCCTTTTCCATTAATTTACTATGGGATGGGGCAGTAAATAAATGTCAGGTAATGCACTGCCGATGGAGGACGGTCTGTGGATGTTGGCACATGTCCACAGGTCCATAAACACTGGTGACAGTCCTCAATTAGGTTTTTCCCCCCACCATTTTGTTTGCAAATAGAGTATGTGTTTGGTTGTTTAAATATTAATAGTTTATTTGAAAATGTTGACATCTTAATTGCATTAATCAAAGATGTTTTCTCAGTAATTGCACTGTCTAACATCTTTGTTAAGTAAGTGTTGCCTGAATAAGTTGATGTAAATCACATATCTGTATACCAAATCGGGTTGTCCATATTTATTTTTTATGGGGAATGTTCAATGACTACCAGTGACTTTATTTCAGATGAAAATACTTGTTTTCTAGTTCTGTGCAGCATCCACACTGCTGGCATCAAGAACAGGAATGTAGAAGGTGGAACAATTCAGATTCTTTGGTGTTTGAGGAATATCAATGTGGCCGTTCAGACCACTGGCTGGACAGGTAGGGAATAAATGTGAATTTTCTTTACATCTCCACTTTGCTACACTCTTCTTTAGGACTCCAAGAAAAGCTTGGATGTACTTAGATTGAGTGTTTTCTTATAATAGAGTAGCACAGAGTTAGGAGATGATACTTGCATCGTGCCTAAAGAAGACCACCCAATTTGTCTAATTGAAATACATGCCATAGTATTAGCAAGTATTCCAAATGAAAGGGAGAAATGTATTTACTGAAGCAGTAGTTTAAGCCCTTTATTGCTTAAAGTCTTCGATATTAGTATAAAATTCCCAGTGAAGCCATACACTGTTATTTTCATACTTTGCTCATGCATCTTTATGTGTAAGTGTGGGCAGAGCATCTTTGTTCACTTCACAGTGCACTTGGTACATTCAGCTCTACTGCAGTTTTTAGTGAGCACCTTTTCTTATTTTTCCTACGGTCCATTACTGAGGACGATTTGAGATTAGAGAGAATTTTATACATAGGTAATTCTAGGAATATTTTGCTTGGCTTTTGGATATTCTATACTGAAGACCTAAGGTGGAGGAAGTGGTTGAGACTGGTATCTTACGGTCTGATAGCAAGGGTGAAAAGTGGTGAGTGCTGAGATATGCACAGAAAACTGAACAGAACGTAAGAGGAAATATTTTACTGAGGGTACATGCAAATATTTTTTTAATGTGATTCATAAATTTCTGAGTATTACACTGTATGAAGGTGAGTTTAATTTTTGATGGCACGTTTAATATTGTTTCATTAATAAATTAATCTTTTGAAGACCTTAGGAAAGGCCTCGTGTTCAGGAGTGTTTTCTGTGTCTTTGATGTGGTCATAAAAAATACTAACAGTATGGCATGAGTGTGAGACTTAAGTGGATGTGCCAGCAGTGTTTTGTGTTTCTCTTTTGCTGAGTGAATATGTTCCTTTTCAGTGTGGAATCTTTGTCCTGTCTAAAATGACATTGTCAGCATGGATGGTAATTTCATCTGTTGATGTGAAACCATTTAGGGAAAGTAAGACTATCAGCTAAATCTGCTTCTGTATTACTTACATGATTTGTTAAATGTTGAGGCATTAAAATTGACAGAAGAGGGCAGGCTGAAGGTGACTTTGAACTGAAACAGAGAAGGAGCATGCCTGTGGTTTTACAGTTGTGGGGTGGTTTTGTTCACTATTGATGTTTCTGTTCATTAAATGTGTTACAAGCAACAAACATTCATGTTGAATTCCCGTTATTTTCTCTAAGCTCTACAACACCAGAACATTCTAAGCCTCTTTCCAATTGCCCCAGCTGGGAAGGTAGAATTGAAGAAGGCAAAACAATGAGGACATCAAATAAAAAAATGACAAAGTAGGTATTGAACTGTTACTGCTTATTGTTGCATTGGTTTTAGCAATAACAATCTGACTACTTTACATGCATTAATGAAGATCTGAAACACAGATAGGCCATTTCATATCAAGCCTGAAGGAAGCCTTAAGGAGAGAGTAGCACTGAGAAGTTTTATCTCAAAAGCTACTTTTGGGGTTATTTGAGATTCAGATTTGATTAGCACAGCTTCTGTGAACTAGTGAGGTAAGAGTTGTGCTCACTGTCTATCAGTAAGAATATAGGCAGTTCTAGAATATGTAACTTCTTGTAAAGCTATTAAGATTCTTTTCAACTTAATTCTTACTTTTATTTTCAAGTTCTGTTGGAAGGGACTCTGCTAATCCAGCTGAATGGGAAACAGATGAAGTGGTCCTGAGAAGAAGACAAAAACAGATCAATTTTGGAAAGAATACCCTTGCATATGACAGATACATTAAAGAAGTTCCAAAGTAAGTTGCACTGCGTTGCAGATTTCCAAGTGAACTCTTACTTGTTCCTGGTGTGTGTGTGTAGAACAGCACACAGCCTTAGTTCTCTTCAAACTCTTCCTCTGGTTTTTATTGTTGAGTGTAATATTATATGGTGTGCAGTATCTCTGGGTAATTTGAGTCAGCTGTCCCAGCAGTTTTCCCTCTCAACTTAGTGTTCACCCTAAACTTAGTGTCTGTGGGATGGGGCAGGGCTGAATGGGGAAAGGAGAAGGCCTTGAAGCTGTGCAAGCACGGAAGGTAACTCCATCCTAGCCAGACTCAGTGCAATACTAATTAAAGAAGCTGCACTTGACTCAGGAGAAGTAAAGTTGAAGGAGCTCAAGGCTGGGATACTACTAAAGGAGTATGAGTTATACTTCTGTTTCATATTTGTTCATGGGCAGTAGGGATCTGCTTTTGACAGCTGTCAGAGTGCTGGTCTGGATGAGCTTCCAGTCACTCAGCACATTATGGTTAGTTGCTGCTTTTGTGATCTATTTTTGATAATGTCTTATACACATTTCAATTAAGTGTTTAAAAATATGAACACTTTATTTCTCAGACAACTGATGCCTGTGTCATCTGATAAACTAAGGATTCTTTCTAAGGGGAAAAAACTCCATGTTCTGAAATAATAAATGTTACTGTGTATTTACAGGGACCAGCGAATTCCAGGAGTTCACCCTAGAACTCCCAACAAGTTTAAGAAGTACAGCCGTAGGTCCTGGGACCAGCAGATCAGGCTGTGGAAGATAGCACTGCATGCCTGGGATCCTCCTGCTGAAGAAACCTGGGATCTGCAGCCAGTGTATGTATATGGGTGAATTAAGTCAGGGCTTAAGGAATTTAAGGAGGGCTCTGTAGTTCCTTTAGAGCATTCCTGACTGGGAGAAAAAAGATCAGACTCAGAAATGGGAGTCTCCTTGAATGCTTTGTTTTCCATTTGAATTCTGTTAGTCTTCAAGATATTCCCATTATTCGGTCTAAGATCATCTGCAGTCAGGCATTTATGGGGAGGAAGGCATTGGTCTGCCTGCAGTAGTGCATTCCTCCCCTTTGTCTGTACACTGGTGGGCACAAGGTAACATTACTTCTCTAGAAAGCAAGAGGCATAAGCAGAAATTTGGTGAGTACTATTCCTTGACTTTGATAACGTCTCCTTCTTTCCTTTTCCTGATGTCACGGAACCATATGTCTCCTACAGTAACAATATGTTAGAGGATTTGAGACATTTAAGGCAAGAGAGAGATTTCTGTGCTCTCTTCAGGAGAGTGTCAACAGCGTTCAAGATGGAAATATTTTTATCTTTTCACAACTTTGAATTTCTGTAACAAGGCTAGCTCTGCTAATTGATGCCACCTCATACTTTACAAGATTTGGACTAGTAAATTGGGAGGAAAAGAGTGAATGGAATTCTCATAGCTTTGTAACTGCACTGTGTAAATAGTTTTACCTGTGTTGTAATTAACCTGTGGTAGAAGTTGCAGTTTTCACACCATTTGAGTGTCATATGAGATGAACTGTTAATTATTACTGCAGTTTAACTGTTTTCTAGTTGGAGCAGTAAGCCAGATGAGTATAATGCTTTTTTTTCCCTTCCTGTTTTTAGTAGTACAGGACCTTCAGGTAGTTCCCAGGAATGGTTCTGCAAAGATGAGGATGTTTCTGGCTCCTTTGTGTTTGATGAAAAGCAGAAGAGAAGTGAGTGTGAAGATGAATGCAGGCAGACTGACTACATACCTGAGAGGTATAAGAGAAAACTTCTGTGCTTAACATAGGGAAATAATTCAGTACATGTCAGTGCTTTCAGGTTTTTGTAGGAAGTGTTTTGTGTGGAAGAGCAGTTAAAGCTCAGCTTTGGAGTTTGGCAGTTTTACTGTTCAATGTAATCCATCAATGGTACAGAGCACTGAATGTGGAAAAATTACCTGCATTGCAGAATTACACGATTTAACAGAAGGAAAGGCAGTATTTTTTCAGCTTCTCAGTTTCAGAGGACTGAGGTTTCTTTAACCATTGCTGGAGTGTTCTGAAAGTAGGGGAGCTTTTTCAGAAGTAGGAATCCCCTTCCTTAATAGTATCACGCCTTTCTGCAGAGCAGCAGGGAGACTGACTGTGAAGTACCTTGTGCACTTCCCTGTTTACTGAAATATTTCGTCCTGGTGAAGCTTAAAGAGGGGGCAGGTTAAAAACAGAGACTAGACAGGAGTAAGGGAATAAAGGTGGTTATTTATTTGAAAGGTTTTCAGAGGTACACCCTGGGCAGGCCAAAGGCTACACCCAAGATGGACCCCGGGTCACGAGTTTTTCTATAGGTTTGATCCATTTGCATATCAGCATAAATTCGCCAATTAAGCGTTAGTTAATGATGTAATTTCCCCTCAGCTTGCCCCCCTTCTCAAGATGCTGGTTTACACATTTTGGGCCTAGGACAGTCTGGGTGTCCTTGGAGAGCAGGCCTGGAGAGGTTTTGTTATGTCTATCTTAGCATGAGAGAGCAGCAGCTCACAGGTTACAGGACACTTCAGAGTTACACACTGGGAATACAGAATTTGAAAAATATAAAAGTTAAAACCTAAGGCATCATTTGGGGGATGTGTGTAGAGCTAAAAATGGTTGTGCTTCCAAAATGTGAGCCATTTGCTCTGTGTTCCTCTGGGTGACTGAAGAATCATACCTCAAAAGAAAACTACCTCTGTAGCTTATGCCATTATTTAGCAGAACTCTGATAAACATTTAGACATAGATAAAAATTATTATGTGTGTAAAATCTGTGTTTTATTTTTGTAGTTCCTGTTCTCCTGATTCTTCTCCAGTATGGAAACGCAGAAAAAGAAACAATTCTGACTCCTCTGTGGTTTCAGAGAGCAAAAACCATTATCTGCAGATGTACCACACACTGGAAAGGTATGAAATGATTCTCCATATGCAAATTCATTGATATTATGAACTGACTTTTGGAATGTGGTATTTTTCCTTCCATTTGTTAATAGCTTTAATTTCATCTAAACATGTCTGCAATTTAATGAGGAAGGGAAATCATGTCAGAATAATTGTGCTGTATGATAGCAAATATTTACAGTGGTCCATTGCAAGTGTCAGAAGACACAGCACAGGGGGTTTTTTGTGTGTAGATTTAGGCAACACTAAAGGTTTTGGCAGTTTAGTAGACATTTCACACTAACCTTAGTAAAAATGTTTGTACAGGTTTTTTTCTGTCCACTTAGCCCCCTTAAGAGGAGCTGTGTTACCCAAGTGCTTGAATTCAGACCTTTTCATTTTCTTTCCAGCCTTACTGACTCGGGACATCAGGAGGCTTTTTCAAAGTGCTCAGAGTGGGAAGCCTTCGGTGAGAAAGATGAAGTAATGACAGTAGAACAAAGTATAGGAGTCACAAGGTAAATACCCCCGTGATTATGATGTTATTTCTATTTATTGCTTATGCTGTAAAGGTGTCCTTTCCCTTCCCCCTTTCCCTTCCCCCTTTCCTTCCCTGGTTACTACTGCTTTTTTCTTTGCCTTCTTGCATTTCCTCCAGCACACGGTATGTTTGGTTGTTACTTCTCTTCTTTGAGCTTACTCAGCTTTTCCCACTCTGACTCTCCCATCTGTTGCTTTCTGCTGCCTCTGCCATCCCAGGTAATGCTGGAAAATGATGAGCCCCTTTCACACTCTGTCTTGTGGAAAGAATTGGAAGTTTGCCTCTCATTTCCTCAGCCTAAGAGCTGGAAGCTTCCTCTCTGTCTCCCTAGAGATGAAGTTGTTTTGTAGTGACAGCAATGATAGTTGTTTGTTTTTATGCAGTGACCCAACTCCAGCCAGTTGTTCCTCAGGATGGAACAATCCAAAACAGAGGAAATCCAGCTTCTTTCTACCTGACAGCAAGACTTGCAGAGATGCAGACTGCAGGCTGGAGAGGTATCAAATGCAACTCATCAGTTGGGGTTTGAGGGGTATTTCGGCATATTAATTCAGAAGCTTAGTTGCTTTCTTGCTGTAATTCAGTCCAAGCCTTTATTATAAACATTGACTTTTTTTTTTTTTTTAAACACTATTCTTCTTAGGGATGTTTTGGTCAATATTTATACGTTGTGTGCTAAATTCTGTCCTTATGTTCTCATGTTATAGTCTGTGTTAATGGATTGTAGCTATATTTAATATTTAAAAGTTACCATAATAAAGGCACTTAGTCTTTGGGTTTGTTTTTTTATTTGTAGGCTTAAACTTTGTAGCAGTTTATTGGAAGGACATCAGTCAGAATACCCTGACAGAGGATGGGGAAGTGCAAATGCTGAAGATACAATACTGAGGAAAAAAATCTAAATACCAAAGTGAGTTTGTGCTGACTACTTACGTGACCTGTTCTGTTTCAGTAGCTCATCCACAGTATCATTCTACAGAATCCAACTGTTCAGGCAGATCAGTTTCTCTTTTATTCCTTTATTTTATTAGTGTTTTATCTCATCCTCTTGTACTTAATACAGCACCTTAATTAAAAGATCTAATGCTTCAGACTTAGGAAATTGAAATTGTTACCTGAGCACTAGAAGATGTGTTTTTATCACTCAAATGAAAAGTGCCAGTTTTTTCAATTATTTCAGTAGCACCTTTTCTGCCTCTTAATATTTTTGTGATGAAGTCACAACTTGGCATTTGCAGCAGTAGATTTTAGTGAAAATTTTCTCCTGGACTGTAGATTCCTGTGGTGCATTAATAGGATGGGTGGTAATCTGGGTCAAACAGGTTTTATTAGCAGGTAGTCTTTTGTGTAATTAGGTTGTCTTTGATCTACATTTGATGCAGGCTCTGAAACATGGACTAGGATATAAATGTCTGTTAAACAGTGATCTTTGACTATTTTGCATAATAAAAGTCATTAAGAATATGGCCAAAATTAGTTTTACACTTAAATTTTGGATTATAGCAATATGAGGAAAAGGCAGCTAGAGCTTTTAAAAAATGATGCTTATGGCATTTTTCTTTCGACTTTATTGATTTTTAATTTAAATTCTTTGAGCATGAATAAGATTTAACATGCATTCACTTTTCTAAAGTGCTAATTCAATATTTGAAAATATCTAGTCTTTCTTTGTATATAGAAGTATTGAAGAAGGAGTTTCTCCTGTGACAGAAAAAGACTTGAAGAATAGGAATGTAGTCTGAGACCAGCAGATCAAGTCTTGGAAAACTGGTGCTGTCATGTAGGATCTGCACTGAAAGAGGAAGAGATTTACAGTCAGCATACGTGCAATCAACATAAGGTGAAATTATTCAGGTAAAAGAAGCATCTCTATGTCACAGTTAAAAGCCTTTCTGGTTTCCACATAGTTGATATTTAGCTCTTTTTCAGTGGTCTTTGTTGTAAATAAGGCTGTATTAAGGCTGTATATATTCCATAGGTTTGTAATCACTTGTTCTAATTGAAAAAAATATTTGTTAGGTGTGGAATGTATGAAGTGAATTAAATACCTTCTCTGTGGAACAACACATTGCTTTTCTGGGATGGAAAGATCAGTATTTGGAGCGACATTGCCTTTAACCTTGACATTTAGGTGTGATGAGCTGTAACTCTCAAGTGGCAGGAGCTTTATCTGTGGAAGTTTAATCTTGCTTGTAACCCACTATCTGGTTTTCATGGTAGAATTCCACACTACCTTCCCTTTTGCTACAAGAAAATTTCTGTCATAAACACAAATAAATATGAATGTGTCTGGTTGCTTTCTAGGGAAAAACCTTAGTCAAGAGGATATTTTTAAGATATGGCAGAAATTCATTAAGTAGAATTGAGATAAAAGTCTATTTTATGAATTAATAATGACATTTAGATGAAAATTATGTGAGGGATTGAGAAAAATAGGCTCAGCTGCTTCCTTTTCTCCTTGACAAATACTTAGGAATGTTGGGTATCTAGTACTGTAATTTTCAGTAATTTATGTACTCAAAATGTTCATACTGGCTGTAACACTTCCTTTAGTATGGACAATATGGGTTTCTCCTTTGTGCTGTGCTGTAAGCTCACCATATGCAGTGCTCTCTTCCATTTACTGCTACTGCAACACTACAGCTTAAAGAGGAAATGTTTTGCTGTTAATGCCTGGATATAGCAAATTTATAAAATGCTGTTACCTGCTTTTTTGTTCAGGTTTCTCCAGATCTTTATAAGGATAGATTGTTTTCTGCAAGCTGTGCCTCAAGTGTAAAACTTCAGATTTCATGAAGCCTGTGCTGCAATGACAATGGATGTTCCTTAAAGCTTTTGTGAGGACCTTTCTGCTGTGCCTGTGCTGGCAGGTGACATGTGCATTATATTGCAAAGCTGCTTCAGGTGATGGATCCTGGCATTCCCTCTGGAGGGCTTGTTCCTCAGAGTGTGCTGATGTTTCACCAGGGAATTGGTCCAGTGTCGAGTCAAACTGAAGAACGCAATCCCTCAAACCAAGGAACCCCCTCTGCTCCACTGGACCAGAATTGTACATCCAGCACGAAGAACTGCTTCAAAGGAATGTAGATAATTTCAGCTTTCCTCCAGTCATTAAAGACAAGCTGTTAATAACTTTGGGATTGGGTGATCACCCATTTGGCCTATTTATTGTTCTCTGAGATGAATTAAGCTGGCATTTGCCTAAGACAGGTGAGAGAAGAGAAGGGAAAGGCAGATGGTTTACCAAATCAGCCCCTTTTCTTGAAGGGTCTGAGAGACTTTTAGAACAGCAGCACAGCTTAAATAGCTGGATTTTGCTTTTATTTGTGTTGCAGCCTGACCCAAAGAGCCAGTTTACTGTTAAAGAGTAGGAGAGGATGTATTCAGTGCCTGTTGTTCCTACAACTATTGGGGATGAATAGCAGTATTTGCAGGTGTGGAACTGCTCTTGTCCAGGCTTAGGAATTGTGAAGATGTTGGGATAAGCTCTCATTTGTTTTTCTCTGCCAGCACTGTGTGCAGGAGTTTGAAGTGAGAGCTGTGGCTACAGTGGTTTATACTAAATTCATGTGCCAGTTACAAGAATTTTACAGTCCTTGTGTAGCATGTACTGGGATACCAATGTCTGCTAGAGCTGGGAGTTGTCTCTACAGGAGTTTGGTTTTGCTTTTCCCCACAGCCTTGCTGTGGGGCTGGAAGTACCCAGGGCCAAGAGCCCATTGTGCTGCTGATTTGGAAATAAGCTGCTTCCCCCAGGAACTATTCTCACTCCCAAAATGTTATTTCCAGTCATGCTCAGGCATTTTTCCCAACGCAAGGGTGTATCAGTCACACAACACAGAGCACGGAGTGTGTGTGTGTACAAGGGACACATCTGTACAGCACTTTTCTAAGAAGTAATATTTAGAACCTTGTTGTTCCCGTGTGCATGCTTCCATGTGATTTATGATGATTGTAAATAAAGGAATGTGTTACATTTTTGGCAATTTGCCTTTATGCAGAAGAATTAAAAAAATTAACTTTAAAAATCCTTGTTAGTCTGCTTTTGCAGTTGTGTTATCAGTTTGATTATAAAAGGAATGTGTGGGCCCAGTAGTTCTTTTTTGTTTGTTTTAGGGTGTTTTGTTTGTTTTGGGTGGTGATTTTGCTTTTTTAGCCCTTGCTAAAAGGGGAAAGGAGGAATCTTCAGAGATTAAAATTAGACTCTTGAAGGCATTCAAATCTGGTTGTATCCAGCCCTTCAGTTTATGCTTAGGGCACTGTAACTTAGTGGAATGCAGCAGCTGGAGTCCCAGCACCCATTCTGCCATGGAAAGGTGTCCTGCTGGAGAAGATGGAACTGCCAGGTGAGAGTAGTAGGCTGTCAAGGAATATTTAAGCTCATCTTAAGTATTTCATGAGTGCTAAGAGCCTTTAAGCTTTTGCCTGTGATGGGCAGGGCCTGCAGTGGATTTATGGACACATCCATAGGATTTGTAATTCAGCAGTCCTTAGAAGATCTTTGTATTTCTTGGTTGAAGATACTAGCCTACACATAGCATAACCAATCTGAGTGTGGCAGTTAAATTTTGGGCAGATTTATTCCCTAATCCAGATTCTGCACGCTTGGACAAGCTGTGGTAGCACAAGGGAAGGAACGAACCAGCAGATGAGGTTTGAGGTCTGCGGAAGTCATTTCATGCAGTGCTGCCACTGGACGTAGAATCATCCTGTGTTCTAATTAGTAACCTCATGAGTGAAAACAGAGCAGTCAGAACTGGAATGCAGCCTGTCCATGCACTTGTTTACCTACCCAGGGCTGTCTGACACAGAGTTTACAACTGAGGTAAGCAAGCAGAAGTCTGGCACTCCACCCCCATTTTTTCCTTTAATTTTACTCAACTTAATTAAATCTCCTCTGCATAAATCTCTGCTCAGTTTGTAATTAAGCCAAAAACACCCTGAGCTTCAGCAGACAGGTTTCAATTTCTCCCTAGAAGTGACAAGTATCTTCTGTTGGCACGCTTCCACGGGGAGTATCTCCTTACAGATGATACATTATCTGTGCTTGTGGAAACCATCTTTCACTGGCAGTTCTGAAATGCCATAGGTTGTGTGTACTTCGTTTCCTTTGTAAAACTCCTTTGAGGTCACAGCTGAGGATATCTCCTCCCCTTAAATTCCCATCGTGTTGTGAAACTGCTTTTCTGAAGGATTTTTGTTGCTGACAAGGACAGAAAGATGCAGTGCAGCTGTAATCCCTGAGCTGTGTCCCAGCAGATAGTTCTGCTGGATAAACTGAATTTAATTTGTACATAGTGCTATGCTAAAAGTACTGTGTGGCTTCCAGGCTGTAGCTGTCCTCTGCCTGGCTCACTTGGATGTGTTCAGGTAAACACACTGTTCCAGCTTGTGTCAGAGCCAGGCTCAAGGGAGGGGAGCTTGTGCATGTTTTGAACCTCTACTGTACTTCAAGCATGACTTTGGTTCAGGAGCACAGTTATGTTTTCCATAGTAGTGTGTGGGAAAGGAGAGGTGCCAGCAGAGCAGACTTCCTGCAGGAACGTGGATATTCATGCAGATGCCACACAGAAGATGTGTGAGTTTGTACAAAATTTACTACAGTAAGGCCAAGCAACAGGGAAGGAGTGTTCAAGGTAAATCCCTTCATGCATAGCAAGGCTGAAGTGTATCTTCATTAAAACAAAATCAGAACCAAACAGCACCTGTTACTGTGTGCTCAGAAAGTCTCTCCAAAACCATTGCTATGCTTCAATAGTTCCTTTTGTGTTTTAAGCTGATTTTAAAAAGCCCACCAAACAACTTTTCGTTTGCTACTTCTGCCACCTGTTTTACCAGATGCGGTACCTGGGGACATGATTTAATGATGGACTTAGCAGTGCTGGTTACTAATGGTTGTATCTGTTGATCTAAGAGGACTCTTCCAACCTTAATGAACCCATGATTGTAAGGCTTTTTCAACCTTAGTGATCCTGTGATTGTAAGGCCAGAAGAAAACCATCTCTCTGAAGTGTCCCAGCAGTCTTCAGGCTGCAAGGGCTGCAAATGAATTATTGTTTAAAGCTGTTTGTGTTCTGTTGGAGTTCTCCAGGTTGTTTCTAAATTACTGTTCTAAAATGTGAGTGTAGCCCAATAGCAGGACAAATGGGATCTCGTTGCGCATGCATGTGCAATTATAAACCCCAGAAAGCTCCACGAACCAAGGCATAGCAACCTCGTGGCATTACCCAATCTTCTTCACTATTGCTAAGAAATTTATACCGTGTCATTGTGAAATTTATGTGGTAACCGTCTGGCGTGGGGTTTCAACTGGCCCTTGAAATACCCTGAGCACTTCATCGACTGTAGAGCCGTACCAGTGACCGGCATCCTTCATATTTAAATCGCGGGAATTCGCGTTTTTCCTTTTGTTTGGGATGGGTTTTTTTCCTGTTGTTTCACGTGGGTCCCGCCGCCACCGCGCGCCAAAACCGCGCGCTGCCGCGCTCGATTCTCCCGCCACCACGCCCCGGGGGCGGGGCCGGGCGGAGCGGGCTGAGCCATTACCCTGGCGGGGGGGTGCTGTGTGTGTGAGCGTGTAAGGGCGCGGGGCGGCGGCCGCGCTTTNGGCCGCCCCCCTTTCCCGCTCGACCCCCCCCCCCCCGCACCTGTCCCCGTGGAGGCGCCCCGCGGGGAGGCGGAGCGGGCGGTGTCGCTCAGCGCCGGCGGGAGATGCGAAGGGGCTGAGCGGGAAGGCGGCAGCGCTCCCTCACCGCCCGTCCCGGCTCTGCCTCATCGCCCCCCCAGGCTCTGCCTCACCGCCGCTCCCTCACCGCCCGGCTCTACCTACAGCACTCCCTTCCGAGGATACCTCGCACCATGTCCTTCCGCCAGCGGAGCCCGCACGGCAGCACGAAGAGCAGGTAGGGCCTCCGGGCTGAGGCGGGGGTGGCAGCGCTGGGCCTCGTTCGCCCCGCGCTGTCCGGCCCTCGCTTCCCCCNAGCCCCCTCAGAGGGTCCGCAGAGCTCGCTCAGAGGGTCCGCAGAGCTCGCTCAGAGGGTCCGCAGAGCTCGCTCAGAGGGTCCGCAGAGCTCGCTCAGAGGGTCCGCAGAGCTCCCTCAGAGGGTCCGCAGAGCTCCCTCAGAGGGTCCGCAGAGCTCCCTCAGAGGGTCCGCAGAGCTCCCTCAGGGCGCGCAGAGCCCCCTCAGAGGGCCCGCAGCGAGTGGCATCGCCTCGCTGGGTTGGTGGGAGCGAAATCGGTAAATAATCGCGGTCTCTGAAGGCGATTACAGCGCTAAAGCCCCCCGGGTGCTCACCTCGTGTGTCGCTGTGTTTGTCCCCAGCCCGCAGCACCCCCCGCGCTGGGCCCAGGCGCGGAAACGCGGCGCCGATGGGAAGCGGCGGAGGCAGGACGAGCCCGAGTCCTCCGTGTTTGAGGAGAACAAGCCCAGGCCTGAGGACAGCCGGCTGGACAGGTGAGGGGGAGTTGGACAATTCACCAGCAGCTGCTGAACTGACCGTTCTGCTCGGTTTTCCAAGCCCTGCCTGTTTATCAATCACTCCTAAATAACTCGTTTTAAAGGAGGGAAAAGGATCGACTGCAATGCCCTTATCTTGGAGTCAATTCTTAAGAGTCAACATTTTTCGTTCTTACCTCTTGAAATATATCCTTGATAATTTCTGTTCTATTTTCTGATGGTTTACTGCCATTTATCAAGAAGTAATAATGTACAGGCCAATTATGTTTGTAAATACAGGCCGTACTGTAAAATTAACAGAAATTACAAAAGTTCAATTCTTAGACATCATCTATTTTATATTTCTGAAGGGAGTACAGACCACCTTGAGAAGTTGTGTTGTATTTCAGTACATTTGTGGGGGGATCCTGTTTCGAGGTCACCCCATAATGTTCACACTGCTGTTCGCTGCCTTCCGTGTTTCCCAGCACAGCTAGACTTAAGTGTCTTATTTTATATCACATTTTAATAGTCTGAGCTATTCATGCCACGGCCCCTTTAGTCACTTTGATCGGTGGATGGGAGTTGTGGCCACAGCCCAGTTGATTGAATCAAGGTTTCTCATCTAAAATGGAGTGGGTTGTGCCTTGTAACCACCCATTTTCCTTTGCTGACAACAAGCAGGGAACACGTTGGTCAGTGGCTCAAGTTACACTATCCAGAGTAGCTTAAACTAATTTCAGGAAGCGTGGTTGAATAGCAGTACAAGGATGAAACTTTACAGATAGTTTCATTGGTTTCAGTGTAAATAAGCAACTTCTTTGTGTCTTCCAGTATTGAATTGTGCAGGCATATTTCCTGGTTTCGGTTTGGACTGAGCTCTGACAGAAATTGTTCTCTTTCTGTGCTGAAACTACTTTTTGTTTATGCCAATCCAACCATGTCAAATTAAAATTTTCAAAAGTAAAGAAGATCAGGTTGGAGGCTGGGTCATATCTATAATCACAGCACAGGTGCAGAATCAAACAGGTATAAAAAGGTACATCACAGGGTTGAGGAAAAAGCTCAGGATCTGGAAAAAACTGGGATTCTGCTCTTTGTTCTCTGCCACGGGAGACCAATAATTGAATGTGGCCTATGTTCTCTGCAAAACTAGAAATCAGTAAAAGCAAAAGTTAAAAATCCTTGCAGCTTGAACAGATCTTTGCAGAGGGACCTGTACTGTTTGCTATGGATTTTTAATTTTGCCAAGTTGGTAACTGGGTTCCATCTAAATGGAACTTTTAGTTTGAATTTAATAAAACGTTCAAAGTTGTGGAAATCAATTTGGGAGCAGGGAGAGAGTTGGAGCTGGTTTTAGTGCAGCTGGATCTAATTCCCTGACTCAAAGGGACATGTTTGCACAGAATCCTGGAAAGTCTCCAGAACATTTCCAGATCTACTGAAAAAGCCGTGCTCTGTAGGATACAGTTTTGAGTTTTACGCAGTGAAAATTGGTCATCAGGAGGACAGACAGGAAACATTGAATAATCTGAATGCAGACAGCTATAGATGGCTGGAAAGGGATATGAGCTTCCTCACTCCCCTGCAAGAGTCTGAACCTCCTTGTGATGCTAATGGGCTGCAGTAGAGTTGTTAAACCAGTTTGCAAAGCCATAGTAAGTCCCAGTTTCCTAGCTAAAATAGGACATTTTTGTGCCTTTGCCTTCTCTACTAGGCATATATTTACATGGTGAAACTCCTGGTGCTATCATGTAACTTTAATAAATTAGCTTTACAACTTAATTCTGTGTTCTGTCTCTTATATAGCTAATGAGTCTTCAGTCATGAAAGAATAAATAATTGCTAAGTCATTTAGTGGAGTGAAAACAAGTGAGTAAATAAGTAAAGCTGGTATTCCACATAACATTTTCTGAAGGACACAAGCTGGAAGTTACTGAAAACATAGGCTAAGAAAACCCAGCACAAACCACACAACCTCAAGGTGGAACTCACAGCTGATGCTTAATTTTACAATGATGAAATTTTAATAGAACAACTCAAGATTTTCACGGCCATTTTGAATACTGTAAATAATTATGTTTAAGGAGTCAAGCTGTGAGTGGGGGAGATAAATACAACAACCCAAGCTTTTAACACAGAGCCTTAATTTTTTTTTTCTTTCTTTCTAGTTTTACAACACCAGAAGGCCCTGGACCCCTTTCCCGGTGTTCAGACTGGGGAACTGCAGTGGAAGAAGATGAAATGAGGACCAATGTCAACAAAGAAATGGCAAGGTACCCCTGGGTGTTTAAGATGAAGTGGGGAAAGGAAGGGAAATGGAAGTTGTCTTGTAGAATCTGTTTCGACTTGTATTTTTAACTTCACCACTGTAGTAAAATCAGGCCAACCATAGCCTCTTCTCTGCTGCTTTTAGATCAGCTTTGGGTTAAGTCCTGCAAGAATGTAATGGGGAACTCTCTGGAGATTGGATGTGTATCCCTAAATATCTCCCTTTTGGAACAAGCTTTTCCTGAATCTCTTAGATTGAAATACTTAAAGTACCCTCTCACTAATGACTTTATTTTTGTATCATTGCTATAAGAAGTTGATTTAGGGAAAAGAGTTAGGAAAAGAAAGTCCTCGTATTTTTATTTTTTCTGAAAAAAAAATTTCGGAAAACTGAAGTATTTATTTCATAGTGGAAAGGCCTCTACACAGTGTCTCAGGTGCTGCTGCTTTGCTGAGAAGTTAATTCAGCTGTGAGCTGTGACAGTGATTAATGTTCTCTTTGTGTACATATGTTCTTAATACTGATTTGAATTCTTACAGATACAGAAGAAAACTCCTGATAAATGACTTTTCAAGAGAAAGGAAGTCCTCCTCAGGAAGGTAGGTTAAATTCCTAGCTTAGCTGAGGAAGATCTTGAAAATAGGTCTGAATTTTCATTGTACAATGTTGCTTCTTAAACCACATAGTTTAAAATAGTTCATCTTAAGTCTGTTCCAACACCATAGTTTCGTAACACCCTGAGCATTTATTTGAAAAGTTTTAACATGTTTATTTATAATCTTTTACAAGTGGGTTTGTTTGAGTGTCACTGTTTTTCTAGTAGTCCCAAACCTATAATGTTTTTTTTTTTCAGTTCTGATTCAGAGAAGTCCACGGTGACAGTAGAACTTGAGACAGATGAGGTGGTTTTGATGAGAAGACAAAAACAGATAAACTATGGAAAAAACATGATTGCATATGATAGATACATTAAAGAAGTTCCTAGGTAAGCTGCTTGACTTTCTGGAAAACTAAATGTCCACCTGCAAGTTACACTTGTTCTTTATAAGCACATGGATGTACTAAACTTTGTATCCATACTCATTCAGATAGAAGGCATCTACAAATTAAACCGAAGATATTTTTGAACTGTTAGGTCACAGTAACAATCAACTGAGATGTGGTTTGGGTGGTTTTTTTTTACTGAGTCATTATATAAGAAATACCTCACACTGCAGAAATGGAAATGGAAGTTCTTTTGGTTGTCAACAAGAGGAAATGAAACTGCTTTTTGCAGTCAGTTGTCTCATGAGTTAACTACGAAACAAAATGGGCTACAGTTGCTATTGAATTTGGAATGAGGTTTTCAGACCTATAAATGATAATCCTTTTTTTTTAAATAAAATTTGACATGTAGTCAGAAAAACTAAGAAGTTCATATCGAGCTGGCAAATCTTTGCTTGAGTGCTGGAATTGCACATTAGTATTTTCTCATAAATAATACAATCTGTCTTTACATTTAAAGCTATGTTATGTGTGTGTGAATAAAACACTGATAAATTTTCCATGTCTAATGTCTGAATAGATGCCATCGTATACCGGGAGTTCATCCCAAAACTCCAAACAAATTTAAGAAATACAGCCGTAGGTCATGGGACCAGCAAATTAAACTGTGGAAAGTGGCACTGCATTCCTGGGACCCACCGACTGAAGAAGGATGTGATCTGCAGGAACTGTACGTACAGAGTATTCAAGATGCTTTTATAGAAATTATGATGTGAAGTCTCATGTTTAAGAAATAAACACTACCCCCAGCATAGTTCTTTTTGAGACAAGTCAGTGAGTGCTGAATGCTTTCACTAATTATTTGTCCACACTTGGTGCTGTTTAGTTCCTTCTCAATCAAAATATCCAGTAGCTTCCTGAACCTTGTTGGTGGGAGTAGACTTGCCCAGTGTCCTTGGAAGGGTATACATACATATCCCTCACTATTTTAATGGTGAAAGCAGAGCCAATTCTGCACTTTTCTATAAAATAAATCACCACACCATTGACATGAGCTGATTCTTTCAGGGCAGTCTTCAGATTATCTGGTAGGAGCAGTGCTGGAGAGTTCTCACTAATGGCAGGTCTCCTGAATGTTGAGCTTGGACCAATCCAGTGTACAAGAACCTGCCTCACCCTTCTCACTTGCTAGTTCAAGAACAATGCTATGAAATGTTTCTTGACCAGAGAGGGAGAATTGTGAACTCATCCCAAGGTGCCACTAAACTCAAAGCATGGCCACAAGTGTTCACAGACCAAACTCTAGAAGATGTAGAGTGATGAGTTAGTTATTTTCCTCTGTAGAAAGCAATACAGCTGATCAGGCAACCTGTGACATAAAACTGGCACTAGAGAATGAAGGGGACAAAGCAAAGCTTCCTTTTAGATTCCCTTTACTTGCCATCAGTGTGAGAGGACTTGCTACTTCAGCCAGAACCCTGCTGTGTGCACTGGTGTTGAAATACTACCTTCAGATGCTGGGGTCTAGCCCTGTGGATAAAGGATATTAAATCTTTGCAAAACCAGATGGATGAAAACCTTGTCTGGGAAAAAAACCTCCTTCCTCTCCTGTAACATTTGTATCGAGGCATTGTTTGAGGATTGGGTTTTTATCTTTGACAAGTTGCACTATTCAGTCTCAAGACTTTTAATTCAGTCTTTGACCATTTTGGCTGTACTGAGCTGTCTGCAGTTCTTTTTGCTCTCCCCAGTTTGCCACCACTGTCCCTTTGATCTCTGTAGGTCTCTTTGCTCTCCTCTGGCCATTGTTTTCAGAACTGCACCACAAACTGCAGCTTAACACTAAAAAATCAATTTGTTTATGCTGTATTCTTCTAAATGATTTTACAGTTGTCCTGTTGACCTTGGTGAGATGGAGACAGAATCTGTTGGAAGCAATTCTACTGAATCTCAAACGGGCTGTCAAGATAATGATGTAAGCATATCTGTCATTTGCATAAATATTTGTTGATAATTGGTTCATTGCTTAGAGTTATATCCAGAGTAGCCTGAATACCTGACAAATTCCAACATCTACTTTGTTTAGGGACTGTTTATAAAGCTGAGCAATCTTTAAATTCAGGTATTTTCCAGATACAGCCATTGTCTGTCTGTAGTCTTGGGTTTAGAGGATTAGAACTTAAATTATCATCTCAAATTTAAAATATCCCATTTTTTTCATAGCCTACAAAAGAAAATTTATCTGTTGAAAGCAAATTAGTTATCAACTCTAACATACAGTTGAAATACTACTTTAGATTGCAATATCTGATGTTAAAATAGGGTGGAATTTCCTTGTCACAGAGAAGTAGGCTCCTTCTATATCCAGAAAGCACTTGGTACAGCTGAGCAGTAAAGATCTAGGAATGCATTTCTTACTGGATTTGTTTTTCTGATGAATATTAAATCTGTGTAATGTTTTAATGTTTGCATATATATGTCCTTAGAACACTTGCAAGGTATCTTCAAATGTGGTTGGATGGGCAGAAGCCTACATCTCTTTAATCTTAAGACTAGCATTGGGTTTTATATGGCCTGTAAATCATTTGTAAGCCTTTGTTATAGGGCAGTCTAAATGAATTACAGAAGTTAATTGAATTACCTGTACTAATAACCTCTACTTAACTAGTAATTATTAATTGCCTTTGCCTTCCAGGATACCTGTTCTGGCACTCCCACCAAAGTTAGACATCTTGACTATCAAGCAGAAGGAGAATTTGACTTGGAAGTGTGTTTGAGTGAGCCACTGAAAGAATTTGATACTGTGAGTTAAACAGTCTTGTGCAAACTGTTGTAGAGAAAGTTTTTTTTAAATTTGAGAGGTTAGCTTGATCCTTAACCTGTTAATAGTAAGAAAGCTTAAGCAAAGTTGAAGACTGTTCTCAAAGTTGTGGTTGGTCTAGATATTCTCCAGACCAGACTGATGTAAAATTGCAATTAAGTTGTGTGACTTCTTGTTAACTTTTAATTTATGTATATCAGATTTTTTTAATAGAAAAACTAGCCAAAGGCTGTGCTATCCTCTAGTAATTATAAATAGTACAGCAAGATCTCACCAATTTCCCCCAATTCCCTCCGCCACTGTGAACATGATTTCAGTTGTCCACCTGCAGATCAAAAGCCAAGTAGGGAGATATTTTTTATGTTATCTTGCTTTTACATCTGGCTCTTTTAAAAGGTCTGACTTGAAATAATGCATGTGGTAGGTGAACCATGTGGCTGATTAGTACTGGTAAACCCATCTACTGCAGCTACTGTAAGATTAACTACCTTACCTTAAAAAAAACCACTTTATTTGCAAAAATGTTTTGGAAACAATTGGAAATTAAATACCCTCAAGAAACTGGAGGTCAACATGGTAAAGTCTATGCAATAATGTTTTTTTTTCAGAAGCAGTAGCCTTAATTTGAAATTTGTAAACAGTCATCAGTCATTTATTAACGCAGTCAAGAAAACAATGTCTAGGGAAAGTGTTTGATTCTTTCAATTTGCTGGTTTGCAATGTAAAACTGTTGTAAATGATAACAACTGTACAGATTTTCTGCTGAGAGCAGTTCGTGTTTCTATTGCTTTTGTGTGGGATGTTGCTGGAAAATAAACAGAACTGTGTTTACTTTTACACACGACTCTTCATTTCCTGCTAGCAGTGCTCTGTGGATAATGAAACGCAGGGAAATACTGAAAGCCAAGGGTCTCATATTGGTACTAAGCCAGGATATATCTGTGTTAGCACCATCCTCTCATTTCAAGGGAGACCTTAAAATCTGTTTACTTGTGTGCAGGCCACCAGAGTGAATTTGAGACAGTTTAGTTTAGTAGCTGTCCATTAGCTGGTTGCCAGGTTCTGTTCTCTAGGAAAAACTGCTAGAAGAGCTGGGTGAACACTTCAATCTTCTTTACCAACAGGACATTTTTTACAGTCACCTCACCTGGTTTTATCTCTTAAAATGGAATTTCTGGGTGTTGATGTTACACCACTTGCACTCATCAACTCAAGGGACTATTTTAGCAAGTAATATTGCTTACAGCTGTCTAATTTGTTAGGCACTCTTGAAATCAGGTAGCTTGATCTGATGGGTAAACTTCCGAGAGAAAACAGTGGCATTGGGATAAAGCTGGTGCTAAGCTCTGATGTTCAGGAGACAGCCCTTCCTAACATGTATTTTTTCCAGAGAAGGCAGCAAAATGGTGGTTGCTTTCTACCTGGACTGAGTCCCCTCTGTCCTCCCCAGATTTCTTATGTCACATTTTCTGGCCATGCTGTCCCTGGTTGTTTTTAAATATTTTTGGTATGCCAGTCTGTACTTGAGTATCAGAACTGCCAGTAGAATTGGTTTTTTAAAGGTAGTTTTTCTACCTGGTGTAGCTACCCAAACAGGCTGGATCAGTGGCTATTCAGGAGATTACTTAGAGGCTTCTGAAGGGTAAGGTTACTTGCACCTGGTTTTGAAATAAGGAAGCACATGGGTTGAGACAATCTCTCCAGCACAAATGCAGGCTGGGGGATGAACAGATGGAGAGCAGCCCTGAGGGGAAGGACTTGTGGATGTTGGTGGGTGGATGAGAAACTTGAAGTGACTCAGCCATGTGCACTCACAGCCCAGAAAGCCAACTGTGTCCTGAGCTGCACCAAAAGCAGTGTGGCCACCAGGACAAGGGAGGGGATTCTGCCCCTCTCTTCTCCTTTTGTGAGACCCCACCTTGAATGCTGCATCCAGCTCTGGGGTGGAATGTGGGGAAAACATTGTGAAGAACACTAATCCCTGGGCAGTGTAGAGAGATACCAGGTAAACAACTGGGATGTACTTTTCTGTTATAATGGAGCACGCAAGAAATAGTTTTCCTTTGGTGAATCTCTTGAGATGCTTTTAAAATAGTGCAGAGTAACTTCTCAGTGGTTAGTCCATAATCTGGTATATAATTTAACATTAATCCAACTAACCTGCTACTACTCAGACAAGGCTCTCAGCAAAGGCCTTGGGTTTGACTGTCTTGCTCTCAGCATTGCCTATGGCCTGCTCTCTGAGCTGTGCCCTCCTGAACACAACCCCACCCTGCTGAGATGGGTGTTGCTTCTCACTGTGCTTCACTCACTCTGTTCCATCTCTGCCCCAACCTGTCACCTTTCAGTGTGCTGTCACTTCTGCTTCAGAGTGTAAGGTTTTATGTCACTGTCCCTTTTTTTTTCAACTAGCTTATCCCTTGTTTTCTTTTCCTGTGTTGTGCTCCAGCTTGTTTACAGATAATTCTGTTGGTGTCACTAAAAGCAATCTGAGGTGCTGTTCAGCTTTCAGTTCTGTGCTGTGCAGCACTCTTACCCAGGAGCCAGGTGGGTATGACCCAGACTAAAAATGTAGCTGGTCTGTGTTCAGTAGCTGTTCGTGAAACAGGCTCAGATTTGTTACTTTTTCCTGAAGGAGCTGGCCATCCACAGTAGTGCTTCACTGCAATTATTCCCCTTTGCTTCAATTACTTAGAGCACTTAGTTTTTATGGTTGATATTTAAAGAGAGCACTCAGTTTGGATATTTTTCCAAAGGTACTGAACGCCGAATTGGAAAACAACCGGGTTTTTTTTGCGATAGAATTAAGCCCTCTAGTGGTTACATGTGGGCTAACCCCATCCATTTAGGACAGTATTTGGTAATAGAGGAGTCCTATGGAAAAATAATATCCATATGTTCAGTTGTGCATAGTTGCATGCAGTGGAGTTTGCTTCAGATGGAGAACAGGCAAGTACTGCTGTCAAATTTTAGCCTTATTAGGTTAAATTCGTCTAAAAATAAAACTGAGCAGGTTGTTCTGTAGGCAGCAGAACCTGTCAGCCCTGCTTTTTATGGACCTGTGCCTTCTGGTTTGTGTTTCTCTTACTCCCTTCACACCAAGCCCTGTCCCCTTTCAGCATCCTCATGCCATGCCTGGCTGACAGCAGTCATGGCTGTGGCTAATTTAAAGCTCCATCTGTTTTGGCTGGGCCATTGGTGCACATGTGTGGGTAGGGTGGCAAGCAGAACATTAAAGAGCTGAGCTGTCCCAGCTTGTCCTTCCCTTGGGCATTAATTGGGTCTTCCTTCATTACTCAGCTGCTGTCACATAAACCTTAAGGAACATACTTATCTTTCTGTTCAGTACCTGGACAGACAGTCCAAAAATTAGAAGGTGGGCAGGACAGAGATTTTGGAAAAGACTTGCCAATACAACAATTTAATGCTCTAAGGAAGCCAAACTAAAACCAGCTTTCTTCCATGAATCCGTTTTTAAGTCCAAAATACCATTCAAACAACTTTCTGTTCATGCAAGTATTTACTGAAGTTATTTTCAGGATTATCTGTTTTATTGTGTTCCTAATGTAAATAAGAGCATATGGAGAGCAACTATGTATGCCTGAGGATGCATCTGTGTGGAAACCTGGGGGATCAGGCACGTCTTTATTAAACTCAGCTGGTAAAAAGAGCCCTTTTGAAAGAATTTTGACCTTACTGGAAGTCCTTGCTCTTCTGTGTTTTCTTCTTCTATATGGTTTCTCATAATGTGAGAAGATTGGTTGCTAGCTGTTGAATACTAAGTTTGAGTGCTTCCTGACAACTAGGGAGAATTTTGCCAAAATTTTATATAAATAGTTAAGAGATTGAAATTACTTTGTGCAGTGTCAAAAAAATCTGTTTTACTTTCAAGGAAAACAGTGTAGTTAGGATGTAGTACATACACTTTAGTTAGGAGAGAAAGTGGTAATGCTGAGCAGAATTTACTCTAGTTGTGTAGTATTTAGTTTTGTGGCATTTGGGTAATACCTAAATACAAAACATGCTAGGAACCAAGATTTAGCATCTGCCACTGCTGGCCCCCACTGTATTTTTTGATTACCAGTCCTGTTCACTCTTTGAGCTGGTCACTTACGTCTTGGATTGTGTTTAAGCACAAGAGAAAACTAATTTATCCAAAGAATGCTGATTCATACACTCAAGAAATAACTTCACTTTGAGTGGAAATTTGGTACTTATTTTGTGGGTTAAAGTGGGGCCCAGCTGCCTCTGTTGGGACCTTTCTATCTATCCAAGTCTCTATTGAAAAAGTTTCTGGGAGGTACAGGAATGGCTCTAATTATTAGCAAAAACAACGTTCCCTTTTGTGTTTCTTTAGAAAGGGGCTATTCCATTTCTGCTGAGAAATACTTTGTTTTCAGAAATATGAGTGCCATATAGAGATGAAGATTTGGGCCTGCTCTTTGATTCCACTTTCATGTGCTGGAATCAAAGATACTTTGGAGCACTGCAGAGGGCAGTAAAAGTGCATGTTTAATTACAGGCACACAAAAGGGAGCTCTGAGTTGCTTTACATTTGTTGTAAATGCCAGGAATCTAATTATACTTACTGATTCTGACCTCAGGAGCAACCCATAGTCCCAATAAAGCCCCTTCAAGTCTGTCATCTCTCACTGTTCTTTCCATTTCCAGTTTCACTTGATCTTAAGCCCATTATTACAAGGAATGGAAGATAATAGTAACTTAACAGCAGACAGAGGAAAAATGGACTTCAGGGGGGAGAAAAAGTCCTCCTGACAGACAGTACGAGCCTGCTTGCATTTAAAATCCTTAGTAATCTACAGTGAAAGTATCTGAAAATGCTTATTTAAGTTGTTTGAACTTCACTTTTGTGAAGAACAGAAAACTGGTTTTTTTCCTGAGGAGATGAGATTTCCCAGGGAGAATTAATTTCAGGATTTTATCCACAGCTGACTAGTTTGAGAATATTCCTGAACATTGAATCCATATTCCTTGACATCTGTTAAGAAAGTGTTTGTCTCGTACACCTACTAAGCCCTCAGTGCTCTGAAAGCATTGCTGTCTGAGTTAAAATTACACCTGGTAGTTGGAGTGTTGGATGTGAAATCGTAGCAGGGAGTTAGCAGCCACTGAAAGGAGCGTGTTGGTGAGTGCCACGTGTGTGCACAGAGGAAAGAGCATCAGAAAAAGGAATAGAGAGAGAGCCAGTCCCACCTAGAGACTGCTCATACCCCGAGCAGCTGAATATTGTATTGCAAGGACACAGCAAAGATAGAATTAATAGGTATATCAGGAATAAAATGTCATTTTGGTGGGCCCCTGCACTAGAGCACTTATCTTGAATTAAAAAAAAAAAATTAAGCCAGCCAGGCTTATCTGGAAGCAGACTCATGCTTTGGTATGCTGGTAGAATTTCTGGAACAATGTACTCCAAAGATAAGACTAGTAAGAAATGTGCAGTATTGATTAACAAAGAATGGCCTGTTAGTGCTTAGAAGAATTTGATACTAAGTCTAGTGACCTGTCAATTTACCAAAATAATAAATTACTATTGTTCTGACATTTGATCATAAAACTCCTTCCTCTCATTCTTACTGGAGAAACTAAACTGGCAACAACAATCTTGATGCTAGACCATGTATGAGGCACAGAAGTGAGGCTTCACCTGATCCTTAATCTATTTTAAATGGAATTCTGACCATTCTTTAGAATACTCGTAAAGAAACATTCTGACTTGGTCATGTTCTCCTCCCAACAGTAAATATAGATNTTTTAAAAATCTTCTGAATTTTTGACAGAAGTGCTTCCAGTATGAGTGGATCCCATTATTTCTCTGTATTATAATAATGCCATAGACTAAGTGTGACCTAGTGCAGTTTTACTGTTGGGAACTGAAGGGCTGCATGGATGGAATTGCAGGTTTTGCAAATCATAATCCAGTCTGGTGGAAGTAGTTGTGTTCAAGCAGATGGTGAGCTCCTCAAAACATGTCTACAACTGGGCAGGGACAAGCTTCTCATGGTGTAAAAAATATCTATAGACCAAACTTCTGTTTTTAATGAAAAAAGCAAAACTGTCTCTCTGGGAAAGTTGGATTCACATCCTTGATGTGCCTGTTGTGGGAAGGCAGCTAAACCAGGCACTCACTTCCCTGCAGGCTCTTACCTGCTCTTAGTTGGGGACCAGGGTCTCCTCATGGGCAGAAAATATTCCCAAAGAACCTTCCCGTAAAAACAACACAAAGTCTATGTTTTTGTATCAGTAAACAAACTACTTTTGGGTGATGCTAAGATATTCCCTCCAAAAAACTCCATAGCAAATCTGACATGAATTTTCAATCTCTGGTTTGAAGAGGTGAAGTGGATTTTGGTAGCATGGAATAAGGAATACTTTGTCTGCCAGCACCAATGTGTTTCACTGGATCCACTGATAGAATTTAGGCCCTTTGCTGGAATTCAGCATAAAGTTGTTTGGTTGTTTTGGGTTTTTTTTATATTAATGTGATATTTTTTAAAGTTAAGAAAACTCGTGTCTCGAAGAACACCAAGACCTGAAAATGTGACTTCTTTCACTAAAGAATGTGTTTTTTCTTGCTTTCATAGCCTGTCTTGGTTTGGCCGTGATGCATTCATACGGGAACAACACCAGCAACTTCATAAAAATGTGTTTTACAAATTGAAATGGGTATTGATGAGGTGAAAAAACCACATTCTTGCAGGTCAATTAAGTATGTCTGATTATTAACAGCAAAGGAGAGCCCCTGTATGAACTTTGTTGTAAATCAACTAATAATATATTAAAGCTGAGAACGGTATTTTGCTTTCAGAGTCTTGCTGCTGTGAGTTCTCCTTTTCACTAGGATGCAGATGAAAAAGGGATGATCCCTTTAAGAGCTTGATAGGTTAAGTCACGAAATTCATATCTCACACACCAGGCAAAAAAATATGCCAGCAACTGCTGAGAAAATGACAACTGCAGTGTCTGATCGCTTGTCAAATCAATGAGGCTTTTCTCTCCTTTTGGTGAGAATTTATTTGCAGGGGTTGGTGAGCTGAGAAAATAAGATTCCTGACCTAATGGTCACCCCCATTGGTATCTCATTGTGGAAAATACTCTCTGCTGCAGTCCATTCAAGTGATTGGCAATGACAGCTTGGATGGATATTGTCAGTTGACAGGGCTTTGCACTCTCTCTGTTTTAAAAATGATGCGAAAGATCCCTTCCCCAGTGTGCCGTGCCACAAGTTGGGTTTATGAATGAATGGATGAATGCATGCTTCTCTCCTGTCATCTGCAACAAAAAAAAAAAAAAAAAATTCCAATCCCATCCCTGAAATGATATGCTAAGTAAATTCACACACATGCATTTAACACGCAAATGGTGCCCGAAGGCAAGCTGAGCAAGCCCTTCCAAACACTGGGGCTGTATTTTTTTTGTAGTCATTAGGAATTTCATGGAAAATGTGAAACTGCCCATTTGATATGGAAAATCTCCATGAAAAATGTGAAATTCCAGTGTTTCCAGCAAGGTTTTGCTGACAGCTCATGCATGGAGAATAGCCTGAAAGACATGCATGCAATTAAGGGATCCATATAGGCGAGCTGGAGAGAACAACACAGGCAGTGGGGGATGTGGCCTTTGCTAGGGCCAGCTGGTGTCTGCTCCTGGACTCTCCGAGGGCACCAGACCATTGAGAGAAGTGGGGCGAAAGGGGAAAAAAGAAAACACAGAAGCTTCAGAGAAAATGAACCAAGTCTATCGGAGAAAATCCCGGAGCTCCTAGGTAACACTGTCCCTCCCCGCGCCCCCCTGCTTCGGGATGCTCTGAGATGCAGCTCGGAGTGTGACACAAGTTTCTTGTTTTCACAGACGTGAGAGTAACCATGCAAACAGAGGTGGTGGGGAGCTCAGCCAGGGAGCCAGGTGCTGGGCTGGGAAGATGAGGATGAATGGTTTGGGAGGGAGGGCGTCCAACTTGTGCTCCGTAATCACGTCAGGCCTGTCACACCACTGCTTGTCAGCAGTTGAGGAGAGACTTCTGCCTTCTCTCCTTTCTTTGCTCTTTCTGAACGGTTTAGCCCTTCCAGGAAAGGCTCCACTCTGCTATTTATTCTGGAAGAGGGATTGAAAAACCTTCATGTATGTTGTTGAATGTGGAGTGTAAAGCAGAAATCCAACCCTTCCCTGCCTCCCCGCTACTGCTGCTGCAATAAAACCACAGAATGCTGCAGGTACTGACCCCTTGCCTTGCCTGTGGTCATTTATCAGCTGTCCAGTGACACCAGCCCGGTGCTGCAGCACTGTGTCACCTCAGCTCCTGATTTAACCAAGGGAAATGGCTGGATGGTTTGTGAGCTGGGGGCTGCAGGTTCACAGAAGACAAGGCTGGAGTGCAAGAACTGCGTGTCCTGTTCTGAAAACGTCCCCATGAAGCCACTTAGTGCCATTGCTCCTGTCTGACAGGGCAGCTGTTTGACAGAGCAGGCGGGGAGGTCCCTGCTCCATGCAAAGCCTGGGATAGAGGTGTTGAAGTCATCAGGGATCTGTGCTCTTGGAGGAGCCACAGGGATGGGGAGAGGCACGGCTGCGTTATCCACCTGCACTGCCACAGCTCCTGCTGCTGCTGGATCGCCTTGAGCTGGGTCTGCTCCGTGCCCCTTGTGCCTTGGAGACCAGGATTCATGCCACCATGTAATGGAGTGCACAGGCACATAAAAGGAATTGGGAATGAACTAGGAAGCCACTTGCCTTGCAAGGGTTTCCAACGCCCAACTCATCGTTCTCCTTTGGTGGCTATTGTGCAGTTTTCCTGCAAAGCAAAAATGGTCCATTTGTACTGTTCTGTTTGCACTGGTTGGGAAATATTTCTTGTATGCCATGTTTGGGAGAGAAGGTGGGAGGCGGGATCATAAGCAGGGGGGAAAATGAAGCATCAGTTGTGTGGGAATTTAGAACTGAGGTCTGCTCTGCAGGCAGGAGAAATTGACTTGAGAAGAGCCTGGCCATGGAAACATGATTTCTATTTAATAAAGGACAGGAAAACTATGCAGCTTCTGAAATACAGCAAAATCATCTCAGTTGCCCTCTCACAGCTGCACCATCAAAGGAATTACATTTAAATGTTTTGTTTGGACTCTTCCCCCTTTCCCCCTCCCTTCCCAAATCCCTGAGCACTCACTCCCACGCACACAGAATATATAAACCATGCAGCCAGGGTATGAGGGTCCTGGTGCATGAGCTTTGCAATTGCAAAGAGACAAAGGTAAGAAGCTTTTGCTATACTCCAGGTCACTGTTGTAATTGGAACAAACTGTTAACTCACTGACTTAACCAACTTTTTCCAGAAAAACCTGGGCATCCTGTGCAGCAGCAGTGCTTTGTAGAGGTCTGTTTGCTTTACCAGCAGCCTGCAGTCCAGGGGAAATGGAAGCAAAGGGGGACTCTTTGTTAGACCCCATTGGCTGAGGCTGCAGCACAGCTTATTATAGCCTTGCTCTGGTTTTTGGGGAGTCATCTGCTTCCACCTCTTCTGCTTTTTAGTTCTGTGTTCTTTTAAAGAGGGTGTCTCGTGTGGCCTGAGGAGGACAGTGATGTGAGAGGGGAGAGCACTGCAACATGAGGACAGGAATTGCAAGACCTACCAGGTGTTTCTAGTAAAAGAGAATTATGTGCAATGGAGAAGATGCTGTCTGCTGGAGAGGTCCTTGGGGAAGAAAGTAAATCCAGACATCCCCTTCCCCTTCTCACAGCAGTATCCCAGTTAACACACTTGCCCTGTGACGCTGCCAGTTTGCAAGTGATATAATGTGGCACGTCTGGTCAGCTCATACATTGCCTAGCAGGGAGCAGCATGCCTTTATTAATGTCAGATCCCTCACATTTTGGAAGGTGAGCATTTTTTTGATCACCATGGATATGCAGGGCTGTGGTTAACTGTGGAATTGGCTCTAATTGTAGGTATTGTCAGGGATTTGATATGTAAAAGCTGTGGAGTAAGGTGGTGGCTTAAATAGGAGTCAGCTGGGCCTTTATCAGGGTTTGGCTGTGGATTAGTGCATCTCATCAGCTGAGTGTTTTATATTGATAAACAACTCGGTACTATTTTGTACTTCTTTCTCATTTCGCTTGCAGAAGACAAACTATCTCCAAAAGGCAAAAAACCCAGCTCCATAGTTCTGTAATATTAATATTAATTAAATACCTGATCTCTCCTCTTCCCCGGGGAAAAGGCAGAATTGTACCAAGCAGGACCAAATAATGAAAAGAAGTGCATTTCCCTTCATCACTTACATGTACATGACTGGAACAGCCCCACACAAGACCAGTCTGGAGTAAAGGTTCTTTCACTCTGTAGATAAAAATAATTGTTCACAGAAAAAGTCACTTATGTTCTGTGACAGAGCCTAGATTCTTCTATAAAAAAGGCACTTTTGCTGTTGCTGCAATAGCAACAGCCACAAATAGATCTATCCAGAACCAGTTGCACCAGCCAAGCCTCTTCCCCTTGATTAGTGGGCAGAATGTGGGTGAAATGATAAGGAGTGCATGGCAAATTGAAATAAAGATGATGCATTGTTCTGTATTTCCGAGGCTTCACTTTCTGCATATGTGCCCTTCGTGCTGTCATCTTTTCAGGGGAAAAATATTCTCATTCCCTCAAAATGCTGGTGGTCACTCAACCATGGTGAATGTACTTGAATCTCAAGATTTATGATCACAATCCTGTTATCTGCAGTGTCAGGATGATTATCCCAGCAGTCCTGCGGGATCAACCTAAAAATTGTTGGACAAGAAAATTATTTGTCAGGAATTACACCAAGAAGATGATTTGTTCTGAATTTGAAACAGACATAGTTATTTGCAGCTGCTCTGGCTGCCCCCCTCTCATCTTTCCCCTGCTGTCCAAACACGATGAGACACAGGTTCTTGTTCTGTCAGCACGTGACTGGGAGAAACTTTTCATATTCTCACTTATTTTCTTTATTTTACAGCTGTGAGCATGCAATAGCTGCACCGTATCCTAAATACAAATGAAATATATTTTATCTTCTGTGTCCAATGCGTTAATCTCTTGTATTGGGATGAGCATATTTAATGGAGCAGACATGAAATACAGAGAGGTCTCTTATAAACAGAAATCTGAAGTGTCTTTTTGCCATGCAAAGCTTACCACTGCCTGAGTTCCAATCTCTTTAACCAACCAAAAGACAAGCCCAGTGACAACTACTACCTTTTTCAGTACAATTTCTTAAAGCCTCTGACAACTTTCTGCAGTACTTCCTCAAAAAATAAAAACTTGTCTTCAGACCAATGGAGTATGAAAAACTATAATTTTCCTGGCAATAGGAGGAACATTTTTGTACTTTTAAAAGTAATTTTATTAAGATTCCTTCTCTAAGAACCCTCTTCCCTCAACTATGCCTAAACATCACACTAGAAATCAACTTCAGCATCTGCACAAATTTGACCGAGGCAGCAAGTTCTACAGACTTCAAGAACTGAAAGATACTCATATCCCAGTGCTTTATAGAACTGGTCTGATATGAGATCTGCAGTGAATGGAAACCTCCCACTGACTTCAGATGGCTCCCAGATTAGGTGTTTGGGAAGGCCACAAACACCACCTGTGGCAGAGAAGGAATTCAAGTGGTGTTACACCAGGTTTTCTGCCTCTGTCTGATTTCTCACTCTAGGCTATAGCAGTGTGTTAACTGTGCTGGGCTGCTTTCTGGCGGACTTACTGAATATGGTTTCTGAACACAGGGCTTCAGATGGCCCCTCCTGGCCCATCAGGGGGCTGACATTTGAATTCTTGCATCTGCAGTTGTGATTTGATGGACTTTAGCATCTCCCATGAATATCCAGGGGCAAGGTGAGGATGGCTGCGGTGCATCTCACAGCAATTATCAGCAGATTTCTGGGAAGCTCTCTGAGATCCATGGGCACTTGCTCCTTCATCCTTCACAGCTATCTTGGATTGTCAAAGAAGTGCAGCAGAGCAGACTCCTCTTCTGTCCATGTTACACAGACACTCAGGACTGTGCTGTGCTGAAGGTCAGAGCCACTTGGAAACTTAACATAAGTCACAACCCAACAGAAATTACAGCCTGTTAGTTGCTCTTGCATTCTTATGGTCTTCACTGATCCTTCTAATCTGGCTGTAATTTACATCTGTTTCGGGGAGTGGGGTGGAAGAGGTGAGTCAAATTCAACAGCTGCAACAAGGTCTAAGTAATGCCCAACATCGTTTAAGGCCGGAGGAGACCTCAAGACAACCACCCGGGCCTGCCACTTTTGTACCACCACTTGTAGTTGTCAGACCCCTTTTTAGGCCCAGTAACTGGTGCATCAGCCAGTTGGTTCAGCCCAGTGAAGGTCACAAAAAGAGGCAGAGCCTGTGCAAAAATGGAGGAGCAGGAGGCTGAGAGAGTGCACTGGAGATGTACCAGGAATCTTCAGGAGAGGTGCCCAAAGGCAGAAGTTGTGTTATGGCAGAAGCAGAGTTGAACAGCAGGTCGTGGGGAGGGAAAATCTCCTTCTTCTTCTGTCTGCTTCCAGCTGTGCTCTCCCTTCCTCTCCCATGGGCCAGCTCTGGCACACACTGAATCAACTGGATGAGCTGGCATAAAAGCACATGGGGAATAAAAGAGGCGTTTGCACCTCGAAGGGATCTGAACGAGCACAGCAAAGGGTCGGTGTGAGGGAGGGGTGGGGACAAAGGGGTCCTGCAGCATGGACAAAGCCCAGGAGTCAATTCCTAGGGAGAGCAGATGAGTGAAGCCAAGGGAGCACCCACCATCACTTTGACCAGAGATGTGAGGATCAGGCTGAGAACATGAAGAGAGCACACAGCCAGTGTCCTGTTTGTGCTGGGTGCTGGAACAGAAGACAAGGACAGCAGTACATGCTGAGATTCCTCTGGCATGCTATCCCAGTTTCCAGCTATCCATGGCTTAAAGGCTTCCTGAGTTAGACATCATGCTTTTGTGTTTCGTGGCCCTTGGCATGCCTTCCTCCTGGAAATTTATTTTTCATGTCTTTGAACCCATGAAAGCTTCGGCATGATAATTGATAAAAGATCCTTGAATGAAAAGAACCATAGTGATACAAAAACAGATTCTGCAGGATTTCTCCAGTATGATGAAAAATTAATGTAAACAACACAAATGTGCTGTGTGTATGAATGTGTAAATGTGTGTGTATGAATGTGTGTAGAATGTGTATATATATGGAAATCAAAACAAACCCAACAATATTCAAGTATTGGCAAAATCTATATACCTTTTCAAAATCATTCCTCTTGTTTTTCTCTTCTCTTAAATAATAAGGATCTTGTTATATTTATGCTGCCCCTGCATAGCCTAAGGGGTTTTGCCCATATTAACAGTGACTCTGTCTCTCTTCCTGCCTTGAGCACTCGCAGTGATGGAAATTTAGGAGCTGTGGCTGCTGCTAGAGGTGTAGGTACCATGGTGTGGTGCTGCTGGTGTAGCTTTGAAGTGCCAGAACCAGCCAGCAGCCACCTCCACCCCAACTCCCAGTGCTTACCAAGCCAAATGATATTATCACCAGCAGCAAAACCTCCAGAAGCTTCCCAAGCCTAGAGGTGTCCCTGGAGCCAAGACATCTCAGTGTGACCCACTCCCAGCGGGGAGGTGGATGCTAAGAAGCTTTCTGTAGGCTTCCAGTGTCCCACTTCCACTTTCACGATGGAAAATCCTCTGTGTTGCCCCATGGAATTGTACTGCGCCAATTGGCACCATTTTGCAGACACCCAGGTCTCTTAATATTTTCTTTTTGCCTTCTCACTTCAGGAAGAGTGAACAACTGGGTAATAGCCAGGTGAATTTACCAGCTGTGTGACTTTGGAACATGAGGGAAGCTGGCTTCAGAAAAGAAATTTCTGTCATATTTTACTGGAATAAAACAGAATAATTTAAATTGACGGGGACTTAAAGCCACCAGATCAAACCTCCACCCTAATCAGAAGACAGTTTCCACATTAGATCAGGTTGCTCAGAGTCTTGTATGGTTTAGTTTTGATTATCTCCATGGATGGAGATACCACCATCTCTCTGGCCTGCTGTTTAACTGCTCTCATCATTAAAGTAACTTCTTAATATTGATTGGAATTTCACTGATGCAGTTTGGATCTGTTGCCTCTCATCCTCCCACTAGGCACATGTGAGAGGAGTCTGGCTTCATGTTCTTTGTAATCCTCATTCAATATTGACAACAGGTGATTTAGTCCTTTCCACTCTCTGAAAAGAGGGCAGAGATGTGAAGCACAAATGTTCCAGTCCCATCCCTCCCCTCTTTCCTTTTCAGGTTTGTTTTCATTGAATAGTGATTTTCTGTGTGACTCTGGGATGGTGTTCCTTGCAATTTTTTCATTTTTTGGCTCCCACTGACACTGGAGTTTTTTCAGCTGACCTACACTTTACCTGGCTTCTTGTATAGCCCCTGTTAACCATGGTATGAAAACACTAGTATGGCTTTTTGACCATCTGCAGGGATGCTGGCCACAAAGTGCAGACCTGCAACAGAGCCCCTGGGTTGGGTGAGAGGTGTGAGACCCCCACAACACAGCCCAGCTCAAGGCTCATGGCCCTGGGTGTCTGTTGAAGGCTCATGCCCATTTTTTTGGTGGTTCCAACCTCTGCTGAATGTCTGAGCTTGTCCCTGCAGGGAGTGAGCAGCAGAGCTCTGCCAGTGAGAACTCCTGGCATGATTTGCATTGCTCTGTTCCATGTGTTCAGTAAAACCAGAGCGAACCTGTCCATGGGCGCTCCTTACTTTGGTTTAGTTTCTCACCAGATTAAAGCAAACCGATAGGAGCCTGGGTTTAACACGGGAGCATCCCTCCCTCTGCTTGCTCCGGGGTTTGTATTAGTTTAATGAATTGGTTTAAATTAACATCTACTTGAATGGGTGCAACTCTTTCATGTAGATGAGGCCCAAGGCTACGAGATAAACAAGAGATGAGGTGAGAAGACCTTTAAATTATTCACAGCCCAACAGAAACCCATATGAATGGATTGAGAGCTATTTTTGTCTTTATTCTCTTAACTTTTAAAAGATACCATGAAGTGGCTGGAACAACTCTTAGCAGAAAGCCAGGGCCAGGGAGTGGGTGGAGAAGAATGCCAGAAGGTTATGGGTGCAACTTTTGGAGCTTGTACCTGTGACTGCCTCATCCCAAAGCCAGAGGAGCTGCCAGAGAGCTACACATGTGCAGCACATGAATGGGTAAAAAGAGGAAACACAGGGAAAGGCTGCAGGGCTAAATCCCAATCCCATTTAAAGTCAGTGGCAGAGCTCCACTGACTAAGATTGGCCCTCGGCCCTGATTTCATTTGTTCTGAGGGTTTGCTTGTGCAATTGTTAATCTGTGCTGATGAGCAATAATTGCTACAGGAAGGGAAAAGTGAAGAGGAGGCAGCACAAAAGCCGTGGAATCTGTCCTGACCCTGCCTGGACTCGGCGTTTCACTGCATGGTTTCACTCTGTGCATTGCTGGAGGGGAGCATCCTCCCTGTGCCAATGCCACATCAAAGTGCAGTGTGTGCTGCAAGATTTCAGCATCCCGGGGTAGCAGACAGTAACAGCCTGAGCTGCCTGTGAAATGAGCTGGGATGTGGGACTGCAGCAGGACAAAGGCTCACGTTCCTTCTGGAGATATCTGGGGAAACACAAACTCTAACCAGTCATACAGGGGGATCCAGGAAACGCTGGCTGTAATGCATGTGACAGTGTGACAGTCACACGTGGGTTTTAGAGAGCAGTGCTTCCCCAAGGAGGTGGCTGACATCATCCCAGTGGGAGCAAGAGGAGCCCAGCTGTCATTGGCAGGGGTCAGATGTAGTCTGGTGGTCAGGGATGATTCTCCTGGATGGGATTGTCCTCTGTCAGCTCTAACTCTGTCATCTACCTGGGTTTCTGCTCCGAGGGTCTTTCTCCATCTCTGGCTGTGGTGGCCACTGGCACAAATTCCAGGGCCTGGGAGAGAGCACAGGACAACAGCAGCTGTTTCCCACTTTCAAATCTCCATCCCATATGTGGAGGAGCTGGCAAGCTCCCATCTTTTATGAATGCCTGAGACTGCATAACTTCTAATCTTGGATATCTGGTGCATTTTCTTCTCCATATCTTCCCTTCCTCCCCGCAGCCAGCCAGCCCTAACATCTGGAGTTGAGTTGGGAAGATTACCAGCGTGCAAAGGCTTGAGATGCTCCTGGGCATCCTTGTAGATCCCTGCCTTTCACTTCCACCTCGTCCTGCTCTTGTGCAACAGGAATTGTTTTTCACTGAATGTCCTGATCAAAAGTACGCACTTTTCCTAGATGGATTGTTTTAAATCTTGTTATCCCAACACAATTTGGGCCCTTCTTACCCTTAAGGTATATAACCTAGTAAGGTTGACCCACTCAATTAGTGAAATTGTCCTTTTATTATATACAACAGAGCATTTTCAGAGCAATTTCAACAGCTTCTAGTTATAAGAAAAAAACTAGAGCTCAGTTTGCTAAGATGTGCTTAGCTTCCATTTGTTCTCCAATGTGTTGTTTCCCTCTTTGTGCACCTCTTTCAAACCTGAGCTAATCCATCCAAGGCTCATGTGTGTCTCTGTGCAGTCAGACATTCCAGTGGACAGTGTTGCCTCCAGTCAGATCTCATTTTCCTCTGCAATAGTTGGAAAAATGCAAATCAAAACGGGATGACCTAGAGCTCCTTGCTCCAAGTGGTCTCTTGCTTTGATTGAAGTCTGAGTGTTTTTGCAGCTTTTACTCTTTTACACACTTTATTTTCCCTTGCCTAGTTACAGCTGAGGGGCAAAGGCAATGCAATGCCCAACTATCTGCAAAGGAGCTGGTGTGAGAGAGATAAACAATCCATCTCTGCATGGATCCAGCTCTGGGTGGATGAGGAACCTCCCTCACACAGTAATCACACAGGGCGTTAGTATGCTGAAGGCTGTCATTTAGTAGCAGTGTTATAAAATAATTTTTCTTTACTTTTCTGTTCATCCAAGACTACTTTTGTGCCATCAGCCATTCCTATCCACCTTCTAACCTCCCTCTTCTCTCTGCCTCAACAAACAGAAGAGACCAAGTCCTACACTGTGTTTTTCAGTGTTTCAGATTCAGAGTTAAACTTGTAAGAGTTTATAGTTTAAGGCTTTGCCCCCTGGTAGGTCCTAGGAGGTGAAAATGTTCCTTTCCATGGTGACAGCTATGTTGCTAAATACAACAGAGCAGATATTGTTTTCAGCCCCAAAGAAAAGTGGCACAGCCAGCTATGTACAGAAGGTCTGTGGTGCTGTGGTTTCCTCTGGACCCATGTGTGGCCTTTAGGCCTAAGACACAAAGTGTCCAAAAATCACTGCCTGGGCTGTGCTGTATCCCATCCAGATGGCTTTTCATGCTATGAAACTGCAGGTGTGTGTGTTGGTGAGCCCTGGTGTGCAGCACGAGGAGGGGCCAGACTTCCCTGCGGATGCAAAGCCTGCTCAGACAGTGCTGAAGGACCATGGAGGGAGCCAGAGCTGGCTCTGGACTACCCATACTGCCTTTTAGGAATTCCTGCTATTCCCAAAGCCATGCCAGGCATTCTCTGGGAAGGTACTGATGGGCACAGGCCACAGCTTTATGATGAAAGGCACTGCCAGTTTAGCAGGGTGCACAGTTAACAGTCCAGAGCTTAAGTGTGATTCGGTTCTGGAATTAAACACACCTGATCTATCTTCAGTAGAGATGATGGTTATTTTGTGTGTTGTGATTTTGGGTTGTTTTCATCACATGTAGTGTTTTGTTAGTGGCACAGACTGACCCGGAGCACACAGCAAAACCACTCCTCACAGGTATTGTGACATTTCTGTGCTCAGCTTGTGATGAAAGAGAGGTTTGATGGAGGGATTTTTTCAGGCTTGCTAAACACCTCCAGCTGCTCAAAAAACCTGAAGTTGTAGGGAATGGCAGTTCTGAGGACTGGGCCTGAAGAAATGATTGTTAAGCATTTTGCTGTGCAAGGGAAGAAAAAGGGAGGGGATGGGAAAAGCAAGATAAGGTTTGTCATTCAAACGAAACACAGAATAGCCTCACCTTAAATCTTTAAATCTGCATCAATTATAATGCCTTGTTCACTTGCAAATTTCACTTTTAGATAAAGAATCATGGCTGGTTTGTTTGCCATTCCTATAGCCAGAGACAAGCTTCACTTACTCCCCTTTTATTTTCAATGACTAAGACTGAAAGAGCTAAATTACATTTCCTCCCCCCTATGGAAACCTGATGAACCAGTGTGAACCTGCACCTGAGAAGCCCCGGGAACGCTGAGGGTTTGGCCACACAGATCGGACAGTTGGATGCTTAATTGCGTTCCGGGCACAAAGCCTGCCTGAATGTGCGTCTTTTATGAAGTGCGTGGGAGGCCAGCACAAAAAAATTAGACCCCATAAAGGTGCCAGAAGGAGGAGAGCGGTGCAAAGGCATTGCAGTGCCTGTCTCTGCTGTGCTGGAGAGCATCAAACTGCCCATCTCAGAAGCCCTCTGAAAAATGCACTCTGAGCGTCAGCCTGGAGCTCATAAGAAAGACGCAAAGATTTGCTGCGGGTGCTGGTACAGACCTGGATGAACAGTTATTTATGGGGCTGATAAATAAGGCTGGTGCCAATACAGCAGCAGAGCCAGACCTCAGGGAAAGAGAACTTGAATGGATGTGAGGGGACAAGCAGAGGACAGGCAGAACAGCAGGAGTAGCTGAAGTGTGCTGGGAGCACATACACCCTGCAATGGAGATGATCCTTCAGTAAAAGGGTTCAGCCAGAGATGGAGCTGAAAACTGAATTTTGGTCAAGACAGGGAAGTGGGGAAGAACAAGGACTCACTGGCATAATTGGATGAGTTCAGGAAGTGCAAATTTTGTCTGATAAAAGGGCCACGATTTTGCAATTTGCTAAAAGATTAAATTCGCGGTGTACTATCCACTCCATGTCCGTGTTTGCACTTTCCCAGGCTTTGCAAAGTATATGGTACAGAGCCTTTTTGGGGATGGGAGCCTCCTTACTACTCTGTGTATGTATCCTTGCATGAATTGCTGTGGATGCTTGTAACTGGAGCAAGATCTGTGCCTCCCAGACAAAGTAGCCCCTTACGTCTGCCCCCTCCTACCACCTTGGCCACTTGGTGAAGACACATTGTAGTGCTGGCACACAGATGCTTGTGCTTGCTTCAGCCACGAACAAGCAGAGTGTGGTATAAACAGACATGTTAATATTTTGAGTTTCAAGACCTTTTCAATCACCTCCTCATTATATTTCACAGTCGCAACCCAGCTGAAGCACAAAAAGCCAGTATAGTTAGTGTCCAATATATCTTACGGTGCTCACTCAGGATTTGTAACTCGGGGCTGTCCTTGGACTCTAAATCAGGACATGAGTGAAGTGCATTGAATGATCCCATTAATATAAATAGCACTAAAGTTAAAAGCAGGGCTCCGTGAAAGGACTTTTGATACACTGGCTGCCGTCGCCCTCGAGTCAGCAGGTGGCATTATAGAACAATCAGGAATCCCCAAACCTTGGCCGCTTCCCGCCCGCAGCCCCAGACCTGAGCCCACGGGGGAATGAGCATGAAACCCGCCTGTTCAGCACAGCTGAAGCCGCACAATGAGCACTTGCCAATTAGGGCCGGGGCTATTGTCTGCGAAAGGTCAAGTGCTGGCCTTGCTGAAATCTTTCAACACCGGCTCCAGCGCGATTGGGACTTAATATATTTTATACAGCTGAAAACTTGCTCGGCCCTACGCAGGGCAGAGCCAGCCTTTCCTCTGCCCTTCCCCCGTATTCCCCAGGCCGGCAGTACGTGCTGGGAAACCTCAGCGAGGGAGGAACCTGGCTTTTTAATCTGCTACCACCTCCCTCCCTGTAGGTATTGTGGAAGAATTGAGTTGTTGGCAGGGCGGTAGAAAAGGAGGTGGTTTGGCAATGTGGGCCAGGGGAGGGTGTTTGGGACTGGGTTTGTTTTACCATCTCCCAAGAGATTTTCTTTATAACTCTGGTGGTACATGTTTTTACAGCTTACTACTTTTAGTATCTGTCACTTGAAAAGAATAGATGGTCTAGATACATGGGGAAAAAAAACATGTGCAAGCAGCAACACGTAACCAACAAAAAGAAAATTTTCCCATGAAATACCCAAGTGATACAGATGTTGCAGGGTGCTTAAGGAACCGCAGGTTAGGGAAAGACTCAGCGCTTCTGGCTAGCTTTTGGATCCAGAGGCTGCAGATGAGAGCCTTCAAGCTCCCTTGGGTCTGATGCCAGATGATCCATCAGCCTAATGGCCATGCCAAGACATGGTACCTTCCAGCAGCTGTAGCTGGCAAGGATCTCTTCCCAGACTCCAAACCAGAAACTGGAACTCCGTGTGTGCCTCCAGCCCCAGTGCTGTAATTAACTGCTGCATGGACAAGTATTGCCTGGTGGGTTCTTGGTGACACAGCGCTTTCAATGTGCACAGAGGCAGAGGTGCATCCCCTCCCTCAATTCTCAGTGGACGATGAACTCCTGGTGTTTGTCACTCCTTTTGCCCCTCCATTTGGGGACAGGCCTTGTTAAAGCAGATGGTGTCTTAGATTCCCAGGCCACAGTGATTAGTGTCTGTGGTGTCCCTGCGGGCTCTGGGCTACAGCGTCCCCTTAGGAGTGCAAGTTCCATTTTTAAACCCCTGCACAAGAGCTGACCTTTGTTTCCACCAGTGGCACAATTAGGATGGACTCAGGGTGGTCCTGGGGAGGACCCCAACCTCCCTGTAATTGCTGGTGACAACAACCACAGGCTGGCATTGGACACGGCCCACATTCTTGTGTTGTCACCGCTGTGCTGTGTGACTTCGTGAGGACGTTTTCCAGTGGGCATTGGCCTGAAGCCAGGCCACAGCCCAAGTTACTGGTTAGACCCATGGTTTTAATGTGCTAATCCCCGAGTTTGAACTACATGTACTGTGTGTCTGTGTGTGTGTGTGGTCTTGAAAACTCACCAGTCTACTTGCAAATTAAAAAAACCCGAAAACACTATAATATTTGCCCATTTGTTGCCACGGCGATGAAGGAGCGTGGGACAAAAGAAAGATATTCCGGTTGCCCCCGGGCCTGTGAACAAGCAGAATCAGAGAGAGTGGGTGAGAATGTGCTGTTAATTGTAACCAGAAATGCAGTAGGTCAGCCACCATCACTGCAAAGTGTTCTTCAAACCTCCTTTCATCTCCCAAAATGACATCCCGTAAAAGCTGGTGAAAGCACTGACAGCGGGACTTCCATTGTACCAGGCGAGACTTGGCCCATAAATTAAGCAAACTGAAAATCTAGCCTCGCTCCCTCCAGGTACTCGTTTTCCTCACTCTATCGATAACCTGGCAGGAGCAGATCTTGAACCAAATGTTATCTCGGCGCTGCCAGGACTTGCCGGCAGCTGGAGGGGGAAGGCAGCGCTGCTGACTGCCGGAGATAACAGGTGGAATGCAACAGGCGCTGCTTTTGTCTGCCATAACTTGCACTTCCAGCTCACCGATGCTGCCGGGCCCTTTGCTGTCCCAGCCTGCAGACCTTGCCAGACCGAGCACCTTCCTGCCAGCCTGGACAAACGCATGCAAAAAAATCCCAGGCATTTCACAACGTCCAGGTTCTGACAGCATTGAGAAAAATGAGTAACCTCCCTATAAAACCCCTTCCCCCATGCATTTGTTGTGCTAAGGAGGCACATTGCTGCTTCTTGTGTACAGAACATGGGCTCAGAAATTAACTATAGTTGTTGGTTCTCATTCTGTACGTGCACAACATTTGGCATGAAAAGTGTCTGCATCTTCTGTAAATTCCTCTCCAATTATGTGGAAGTGTTGGGTTTAATTTAAACCATGGCTGCTCCCACCGAGCTTAAAAATAAAATAACATAAAAACAGAACCACCCAAATCAGTCATAGTATCTTGGTCATGTTTATGTTATATATATATATTGTTAAATTTGCTCCTATATAGATGGAAACCTGAAGCCCACTCTCAGAGCTACCTAGTTTGTAAAGTTTCAAGAGGCTGTTGGATCCATGTGTAGTTGGCTCTTCTGAGAAATTCTTTTCCCTATCTCAACCTATGTTCTTCTATTTGCAAGAACACAGAAAGTGATGCACCCTTCAGACCAATTCCACAACCATGAAAAAGCCAGAACCCTTGGTTCATGGCTATAAAGATGCCCAGGCACAGTATTTTTAGAGGCAGTATTACATAGCTCTTACTAGGTAAAATGGATTTTTCAAGAAGTGAAAGGGCAGTGCCCAAATTAAATGCGGTCTTATTGATGTAGTTTTAAATACAGAGCTAGTCAATATAAAGATCACAGGATCTGGCTTACAGTCATCAGAGATGGAAAAATACCTATCAGGCAAAGCTCTACAAGGGCAGAATCTGGTCCCTCCTAAACGAGGACTGGTTCTCATCTTTCATTGTTCTTTCTTCCATTAACTTGATCTTTGATCTCAGTTCCTGTTAGAAATATCTGTAAACAGTGATGAAGTCCTAGGCCATTAACCAGATGTTTAACATAGTGAGAAGATCCCTGCCACTAACAGACCATCTGATAAAGAAGACTCATACAAGACCAACTAATAATAATAAAAACTATTATTATTATTATTATTATTATTGTTATTATTATTAT
>VWZT01010618.1:6434-20845 GCA_013397055.1 Pachycephala philippinensis | reverse complement strand
GTCCTCTCCCTGCTCCTGGGGTCTCTGCACCAGGGGCAGGTGGGTGGGTGTTGCTGTCTCCCCTCGCCGTGCAGTTCTGCTCTTGCAGTTCACATCCAGGTGCAATTCCCTCCTGGTTTGGGTTCTAATGCTGGTTATTTCCAGCTCTTTCTTGTTTTGGATTCCAGGGCTGGTTATTTCCAGCTCCCCCCGACTCCCAGTGTGGTTTTCTGTGGTGGTTTTGGGTTCATCTTGTCGCCTTGGTCATGTTGTTTGTGCTCTGGGGTTGTTTTTCCTGTACAGTTGGGCTGATCTTTTCTTTTATCGTGGAATCATGGAATGGTTTGGGTTGGAAGGGACCTTAAAGCTCATCCACTTCCACCTCCTACCACGGGTAGGAACAGCTTCCACTATCGCAGGTTAATCCAGATCCCATCCAGCCTGGCCTTGGGCACTTCCAGTGATGGGGCAGCCACAGCTTCTCTGTGGCAACAGTTTTACTGAGCATTTCTCCTGCTCTGAGCTGTTCCCTTCATCCAGTCCCTTCCCTGAGCTGCGATCTGCTCAGCCTCTCTTTGTTATTCCCTGCTCTTGCCCTTTCCCTGGCTCTCAGGAGGGATCCTGGCTCCCCTGTCGCTGTCACTCTGCTCCCTGGAGACCCCCAGCACTGACAGGCTCTGCTTTGCTCTCGGTATTCCTCCACTGTAGCTGCTCTAGAAGGTTCTTGGAGAACGGCTCTGGGAACCTGGAATTTGTTTCTTCTTGGTCCCTGGGGCTGAACTTCCAAGGGTGACTGCAATAGGGTCAGGGCCAAACCTTACTGTCATCGTGTCTGGGATCGTGGGATGCTGGATATTAGGAAAAATGGACATTAGGACAAAAGAATAGCTATTAAAAGATTTTAGGATAGTAGATGCTAAGAAAGTAGTTTTTAGGGAAAATTTCTTCATGGAAGGGCTGGTTAGGCCCTGGCACAAGCTGTGCAAGGAATGGTGGAATCCCCCATCCCTGGAAGTGTACAAAAAGTGTGGATGTGGCTTTTGGGGACATGGTTTACTGGTGACATGGGGCTGGTGCTGCTTGAAGGTTCGACTTGATCTTAAAGGTCTTTTCCAATCGAAACAATTCCATTATTCCGTGGTTTTATGAATCCACAATTCCATGTTGCTGGGTACTTGGCTGCTGCCCTGCCCTCCTCTAACTGCCCTCTCCCTCCTCTCTCTGCAGGAAAGTGAGGATGGCATCGAAGGAGATGGTGAGTGATGGCTCTTGGGTAGGGTTGTTTGTGTGCAAAAAAAGTAAAAACCAGACAAAACAGCTTTTCCAACAATCCTGTGGTTGTTGCCATCCCAAATATTCACTTGTAACAGCAGGCAAACATGGGGTGCAGGGACAGCGTGCCCTAAACTCGCCCCTGCTCCCTCCTGAGCTGGCTGTGGCATTGATCCGGGGTGGTGCTGGCATCCAAATTCCCTTTGGAAGGGCTTTGGTCACATGGGACAGGAGCCAGATCCAGCCCTGTCCTGACCCCAGCTCCTTTCCCTCCCCACAGCCGTGCTCTCCGACTACGAAAGCGCCGAGGATTCCGAGGTAAGGGCAGGCTCTGTCCTGATTCTCATGGAATTTCAGCACAAACCCAGTTTGTGTCCTTGGATCTGTTACACTGACCCCTCTGTCTCCTGAGGAAACAGCCTCCCCCAATCCCAGCCCCTGGCACTGGGACCAGTGTCGCTGTGCTGCTGGCGAGGGTGTAGGGCCAGTATGTGCAAGGGAAAACCCTCCTGGCTCCTCACACTGGGAACAGCGTTTGCCATGGCCAAGAAGGGCGTGGGAGGAGTGTGGGATGCTCGTTGGGTTTTAATTAGTTGGAATTTAAAAGCAAAGTGGTGGTTGGGAGCATCCCAGGAGCTTCCCTCTGTTCTGAGGGAGCAGCCGGAGGGGGGATGCACCTTGGGAGTTGGGGAGTGCTGAGGGAATCCCATCCCACCCATGCCTGGAGGCTGCAGGTTCCCCTGGATTTTTAGTTCAGAACTCTATAAAGTTTGAGATTTCCAGGGAGTTTAGAGAAGTTCTGATCTCTAAGGATTATAGTGAAGGCTTTCTAAGGAAAATCCATCTCTGTTTTGGGAATCTTGAGGGAAACGGTGGCTAGGGAACATGCAAACCACCAGACAGAGGAAATCCAAGCTGTTTATTTGGGAATTAATCTCAGTTTAGGAATTAATGTATGCTGTTAACAAGGAAGGAGCACAGCGGGCTGCAGAGGTGACGGGGCAGCTCCCGGAGCTCTTCCAGCCTGGAATCCCGCGTGGAGGCTCCCAGTGGCAGCGGGGTTGTTGCATCACTGCCGTGCCAGGATGACTCTGTTCCTGTGCCTAAAAATAATGCCCGGCCTGGGCTTCCCCGGCGTAAACACCGGGAGCAGCCGATGTGCAAAGGCTGTGTTGAAAGAGGAAAATGGAGCAGGGTTTGGTTAATCACCCCGAGCTATTTTTAGTTCGGCTCCAGCCTCCGGAGGCTCCTGGGGGTGAAACCAGGTCATGCTCCTGAGCAGAGTGAGTCAGCTGAGGAACTCCAGGGAATTTGGAAACGTGGCTCTGGCTGGATCCGGGCCCTCAGTATGGAAGGAAAGGCCTGTGATCACCAGTCTTCCCAGTCTGCTGGAGCAGACTGGAGTGGTGGGATGCTGCATCTTTGTGGGGCAGCTGATCCCAGCTCCATTCCAGAAAGCCTGTTGGATCCTCCCTCTCTCGGGAGAAGTTTGGTTTAACCTTTGCTTTTCTTGTAAAAATATAGGGATAGGAAGAATTTTAGGAGCTTGTCCTCTGCTTTGGAAGAGTCATGTCTAACAGCTGGAACAGGGATCTAACTCCAGAACTGGGAGAAATCCTGGAGGATCTGTTGCTGGATCTAAGTCCAGAATTGAGGGCATTGCTGGGGAATTTGTTGCTGGATCTAACTCCAGAATTGAGGGAATTCCTGGGGGATCTGCTGCTGGATCTAACTCCAGATTTGGAAGAAGTCCTGGGGGATTTGTTGCTGGATCTAACTCCAGAATTGAGGGAATTCCTGGAGGATCTGTTGCTGGATCTAAGTCCAGAATTGAGGGCATTGCTGGGGAATTTGTTGCTGGATCTAACTCCAGAATTGAGGGAATTCCTGGGGGATCTGCTGCTGGATCTAACTCCAGATTTGGAAGAAGTCCTGGGGGATTTGTTGCTGGATCTAACTCCAGAATTGAGGGAATTCCTGGGGGATCTGTTGCTGGATCTAACTCCAGAATTGAGGGAATTCCTGGGGGATCTGTTGCTGGATCTAACTCCAGTTTTGGAAGAAATCCTGGGGGATTTGTTGCTGGATCTAACTCCAAATCTGGGGAGATTCCTGCTGGATCTGTTGCTAACGCAGCATGTTTGAGTCACTGGCTGTCTCCCAGGCAGAGGAAGAGGATTACAGCGATGAAGAAAGCTCCAAGGTGGAGCTGAAGCAGGACAGCAACGATTCCTGCGAGTCGGCGGCCAGAGGGGAGAAGGGGAGTGAGAAGGCGGATCCCAAGGGAGCGGTGACGGGCGAGCGGCAGAGCGGGGACGGGCAGGTGGGTGTCCCACGGCTCCGGGCTGGGGGCTGGCAGCAGGACTGCTGCAGTGGTGAGAGCTCCCTGGTTCTGACAGGAGAGCACGGAGCCTGTGGAGAAGAAAGTTGGGAAGAAGGTTCCCAAGCACCTGGACGATGATGAGGATCGGAAGAACCCGGCGTACATCCCACGCAAGGGGCTCTTCTTCGAGCACGACCTCCGAGGGCAGACGCAGGAGGAGGAGGTCAGGTATGTGAGTGTCCGCCTGGGGCTCTCGGAGGGACGGGCCAGCTTCCAGGCCAGCTTCCAGGCCAGCCTCCAGCAGCAGGGCTCCTTGCTTCACTGGGATGCACTGGGAAGGTCTGTGCTTCCATTACCTGCTCTGTGTCCTGCCAGGGCACTTCAGCTCTTGGATTTGAAGGGCAGATGCAAAAAAACTCACAAAAAAAGCCTCGTGCCAGGCAGCAGTGACCCTTTGAGCTACTTTTCCCAAACAGCAGTGGGTCACCAGCAGCTGCTGGGCAGGAGGAGCAGGAATGAGGGATGCTGCCTCCTCTGCATTCCCTGCCCCAGGAATTCTTGGGCTCTGTGTGTGGGACTGTTTGAAACTGCCACATCTTGGCCTTACAGCTCCTTGCTCCTCCGTGTGTCCCTGTTCCAGGCCAAAGGGTCGTCAGCGGAAGCTGTGGAAGGACGAGGGGCGCTGGGAACACGACAAATTCCGTGAGGATGAACAGGCCCCCAAGACCAGGCAGGAGCTGATCGCGCTGTACGGATACGACATCCGCTCAGCCCACAACCCCGACGACATCAAACCCCGGAGGATGCGCAAACCACGGTGAGCCCCAGAGTCACCCCAGGGCCTGGATTGTCCCGGGGAGAGGGGCCAGGTCTGGAGCTCAAAGAGGGAAAGCCCTGTCACTAGATGTGCATCCTGAGGAGGGGTTCCCTGGCACAGCAATTCCTCCCACCCAGGGGTTTCTTTGTAGTGAATTGTTCTATTTTTCTCCCCCCAGGTTTGGCAGTTCCCCTCAGCGAGACCCCAACTGGTCCAATGAGAGGCCCCCCAAGCCCCCGAGGCACCAGGGTGCCAAGAGCCCCTCAGCCCCGCCACGCTCCTTCAACAGCCGCAGCTCCGCCAGCACTGGCAGGATGCCCCCTGCCAGGAACTACCCCAGGATGGGGGGCTACAAGGAGACCCGGCCTGGCTACCGGGCTTCAGAAGCCGCTGTCCCACACCGGAACGGGGAACAAGCCAAGCAGGAGAGCAGCTACCGGGGGAAGCGTGCAGAGCAGAGCCCCTCGAGGGACACATCCCCCGAGTTGGAGGTGGCACATGTCCATGGCAGCCCTGGGAAGGAGGAGGGGGCTCTGGAAAACCAAGCCACGGCTGCCGATGCTGCTCAGCCACCGCCGGACAGACCAGTCGAGAAGAAATCTTATTCCCGGGCAAGAAGGACCAGAGTCAAGGCTGGGGACGCAGGGAAGCTGGCAGAGGAAGTGCCCGCTTCCGAGGGGCTGGCTCCCGTGATTCCAAAACCCACGGCGGCCGAGAGCTCCCCCCCGCCAGCCAAGAGCAACTGGGAGTCGCCAGTGGAATCCAACGTGGATGGACTTGAGCAGGAGATGACCCAGATGAACCTGACGGAGCAGAACTGGAGCCCGGGGCAGTCCCAGTTCATCCCGCCCCGGGAGCTGAGGGGTAAGTGGGAGCAGCCTCCTGGTTTTCCAGCAGCCCAGTGCCATCCTGATCCGTGCAGTTGGTTGGGGCTGAGCTGTCTCTGCCCAAGCCCCGTCCCAGGGTGGGTGCAGAGTGATGGTTCCTGCTGAAAAAGTGCAGTATGGACACAACAGCAGAGGAAAAGGGGAAATTAAACATTTCAGTGGAGGTGAATGGAATTAGGACTTGGAAGGATGGAAGGGGAGATCCTTTCCCTGTGGTGGGAATCACAGCAGGACTGACCCCTGCTGCAGGAGAGCACGAGATAAGGATCAGTAATTGGGCTCTGGTGTCCTGCTCGGAGCAGGAAGCAACTTTTCCCTGTTTATCAGCTCATTTCCTGGCACTGGGATTTGGTTGCCAGTAGCCAAGGCCTAGCTGGGATTGGCAAATCCCTTTGTGCTTGGGAGGAGGGAGGGACATGGGACAGAGTTGCTCTGGTGCCAGCTGAGGACAGTTCCAGTTGTGCATCCACAGAGAGGTCATCCAGGTATAATTATCCCTTTGCAGAATTAGAGTCTGTTCTGGGAAGTGTTAGAATGCTTCCCGAGGGGAGTAAAACTGGAGCAAGGAGAAGGAAGCGACTTGCTGCTTTCATAAGCGTCTGTGAGGTTGAGGTCATGGAACCAGAAGTCATTTGGTACTGGTGGGACTGGGAGGTCTGTGTGAACAGACCCCTGGACAGGCTGGAAACGTGACAGTGGGATGAGAGTTCAAAAGTGCTGAGATTGTCTGTTTTGGGGTTATTTTAATGCGCAAAAATGAAGCATCTTCCCAAATTTCCCACACGCCAGCTCTTGGCTGCAGGTACGAGATCGTGTTCTGCTGTGAGAAGGATGATGACTCTGCTGTCCCTTTTTTGTCCGTAGCAGAGGAGGGAGGAGTTAATTCTGGGAAGCATTTGGCTCCCGTCAGTCCATTCTGTATCCCTCTGCCTGTATTTGCACTGTCAGTGATCCAAGGGCACTTCCAGTGTTTGTTTTATCCATTTTCGCTCCTTGGAATCACCTGTGATCACCTTGGCGCTGTGGTTTTAAGCCATGGTTTAAAATTGACTTTGCTGTGAATTCACATGGATTCACTTTGCTGTTTGAATCCAAAAGAGCCTGTGATAAAAGCGTTTACACCCTGCAGAGGATTTAAACTGCAGCTTCAGATCCCACATGGATCCTTGATCCACCCGGAGGAGATCCGTGTCTCAGCAGACACAGAGCACAGAGCAGGACCTGAGTTTCAAGCTGGGGATTTAGTTTTGGAGGAGGATTTAGGCGTTGCTCAGCACCGTGGATGAGTGTGCAGTGACAAAACAGCCTCTAATTTATCCCAAAATATTTAAAACCATCACCGGGGCGATGAAGTCTGAAGGTTCTGTGTCATGGGAGCGAGAGCTGAGCCGCAGCCACGCCCCCGGGCGAGGCGGCTCCGGCCTGGGAACCAGCACAAACCACACTAATAACCAGTCTGTTCCTTCCTCAGGTATTCCCAACCATATGCACGTGGGAACTGGGCCGCCGCCGCAGTTTAACCGGATGGAGGAGATGGTAACGCGTGATCCTGGAGCGTGACTCCGGCTGCGCGGCGCGCGGGAGACGGGCTCTAATTGTGGTGGGGTTGTGGTAATTACAGGCTGTTGACGCCTCAGCCTTTCCCTTGTGGGGGTGTTTGGGGGTGACCCAGGGGAGGTTTGGGGGTCGGGGGTGTTGGGTGGGTGCCCCTCAGCCCCCCTGACCCCTGCACTCTTGCAGGCAGTGCAGGGGGGCCGTGTGAAGCGCTACTCGTCGCAGCGGCAGAGACCCCCCGTGCCTGAGCCAGCGCCCCCCATGCACATCAGCATCATGGAAGGGCACTACTACGACCCACGTGAGTGTTTCCCTCCTGCTCCTGTGGCTCCATGTGTGCTCGGAGCTGAGCAGCTGGGGCAGGGATTCCCCCCACTCCTGTCAGGGTCGGGACTTTGTCTTCTCTTTCCTTTGTTGTAGTGGCGCTGTGTCCCCTCATACAGTGTTGAAAAGGCAGCTGGGAGCCTCCCTGGTTGTGTTTAAACCCATGGAATTATCCTCAGTGTTATCCCCTCTCTGTGCCAGGGCTCTTAGGACACCCCAATTCTTCCTGAGAACAGGGATTTAAAAAGAACTTTAAATCAGGTCTTTGACATTTGAGCATGGGGAGAACAGGACTGGAGATGGATTAGGAATTCCCTCCAGCATTTAAAGTGTTAGAGAAGAAATTCCCTGAGTATTTTCCTGCTTTCTGAGGGGAGTAGGAGGCTTTTCTTTAGGGAGCATGTGGCATCTGTGAGCCCGGGAGCCTCTGTGTGCTGTGGGAGCCCTCGGGGCAGGCTGGGCTGTGTGTGCCCGGCTGCAGGGGAATGAAATTCCATGGAGCTTTTCCTCACAGCCTGTCATGTGTTGTTGCAGTACAATTCCAGGGACCAATCTACACCCACGGTGAGAACCCAGCCCCGCTGCCGCCCCAAGGGATGATTGTGCAGCCGGAGATGCACCTCCCTCATCCAGGTGAGGAGCCAGTGGGGCACCCCTGGACCTGGGGAAACAGAGAACTCTGGTCTCCCACAGCCTCTGTCATGGGGGGAATCCATTTTCTTTTGTTTCTACAACATGGAAGAGACCTGCTCCCTGCTGCAGTGTCGTTGAACCAGTATCAGTTCTAAGGAAAGAAAAAATAGGTGTTTCTGCAGCTTCCAGGCAGCGTAGGATGGGGAGAACTGAAGCTTTGGCAGCTCCCAGCTGGATGTTTGCAGGTCCCTGTGGGGCCTCACCAGGCTGGGCTGCTCCCTCCTGTGGGCACTGGGCTGGTTCCTCACTCCCTGGCCCTGTAGCTCAGGAAAAAGCAGAACTGGGAGCTGTCGAACACGTTCTCTGCTTGCCCACACAAATTGTTCCCTGCAGTGGAGCTGTGCTGGGGCCGTGTCTGGTTCCGGTGCATGCAGAACTGGGGAGGGGGCCGAGCTCTGCTGCTCTGTGTCCCTCCCCAGCGTGGGGCTGCAGGGAAACCTCGGAGCAGAGCGTGCTCCTTCCTGCTGCTACCCCGGGACACTCTGGCTCCTTGGGTGACACCCATCTGCTTCCCGTCACCTCCAGGTTTACACCCCCNCCAGTGTCCATGCCCCCGGGCCAGCCCCCGCCGCAGCAGCTGCTCACTCCGACTTACTTCTCCGCCCCTGGAGTGATGAATTTCGGGAATCCTGGCTACCCCTACCCCCCTGGAGCTCTGCCCCCTCCACCCCCTCCTCATCTCTATTCCAACACGCAGGTAAGCCGGGTGCGCCGCGGCTCCTTCCCGGGCAGGAGCAGATGGGATGCTGTGGAGTGTGGGGTGTGTTCTGTGAGGTGTTCCTGGGAGAGGATGTGGAGCAGCTGGGCTGCTCCATGGGGAAAGGCTGCTGTCATCCCGGAAAGGATTGTTCCCATGGCTGCTGTGCAGCTCCCTGAGCGCGGCAGGCAGTGGGTGAAATCCTGTCCTGGGGCATCTGAAATTGAGGTGTTCCCTTATGGAACAGGGAAACAGCCCCTCCAGGGCCCTGCTGAGCCAAGGATACCTTGGGAATGGCTTTGGAAGTGAGTTCTGTTGAGATGGAGACTGGGAACTGGCTGGTGGGAGCAGCGTGGGGCTGGGCTTTCCTGCTCCACTGCCCAACTCTGTATCTAAGGCTGCTGCCGGGCAGCAAGGAGGCAGATTGGATTGGGTCCCTGAGGAGGCAGATCAGTTCAGATCCCTGAGAAGGCAGATCAGTTCAGATCCTTGAGAAGGCAGATCGGTTCAGATCCTTGAGAAGGCAGATCAGATCACATCCCTGTGAGGAGGCAGATCAGACCAGATCTCTGAGACAGCAGATTGGATTGAGTCCCTGAGGATCAGACCAGATCTGATCCTTGTGAGGAGGCAGATAGATCGAATCCCTGAGGAGGCAGATCAGACCAAATCCTAGAAAAGGCAGATGAGACCAGAGCAGACCAGATCCTGGCGATGCTGCCGTGGCTGGAGCAGGGCTGACACGCCGTGGAAGGCTGGAGAGCTGCACATTCCCTGAGCTCCCAGGCGTCCCTACCCCTCCCGCTGCTCCCTCCGGCTGATCCTGGCAGGATCTCGCCCCGCTTTGAGGGCAGTTCCCCGCCGGGCTGCAGGGCTGGGTGTGCAGGGGAGCCGTGTCCAGGTGGAAAAGCTGCTGTTGGGAAGTTCAGGCATTCCATGGACTGCAGGCTGAGGGAATGCCATCTGCACAGGCTGTGTCCTGTCCCTGCCGGAGTGGGGGGACCTTGGTGAGGGGTGGGGACACACAAGGAGCCTCGGGAGCTGCTGTCTGGGGGGCGCAGCCCCTCTTGGCTCTGCCTGGGGGCAGCTGTCCAGCCCCAGTGGGTGCCGGGAGGGGCTCGCAGGGCCCCCCAGCCCGGAGCTCTGATCCTGCTGCTCCTGCAGGCGCAGTCCCAGGTGTATGGGGGGGTCACCTACTACAACACTGTCCAGCAGCAGGTGCAGCCCAAGCCCTCCCCGCCCCGCCGGACGTCCCAGCCTGTGACCATCAAGCCGCCCCCTCCAGAGGTACCACCCCCTCACCGTCGGTCCCTGGGTGCGTGTGGTGTCTCTGGTGTGTGTGTGAGGCTGCAGATCCCCCTCCCGTCCCAAAAAAATAACGTTGTTCTTTTGTAAGGGGAAATCTTAAACTGTCTCATCTCTGACCTGTCCCAAACCTCAGCTTCTCGTTGCAGGTGGTAAGCAGGGCTCCAGTTAATTTGAGTTACTTAAAACTTTAAAACTAAAACCACGTAAAAAGTAAGTCTGAAGTTGACTCTTCTTTTATTTTATTTGCTCAGGGTAGAAAACAGGACGATTTAGAGAGGGAAAAATCCAGCCCTGGCTGGAGGAGCTAGGAGGCAGGGAGTTCTCTGGAAGAATAAACGTTGAGAACTCAGCAGATAATTCAGGCAGTAGAGTTAAAGGTTTTTCAGGATGCGAGTGCTTCCCTGTGCTGGGAATGGTCTCCTTGCTCCAGTGCTGTGAGCTGTGCGTGTGTGAGCGTGCTGGAATGCCACGTGTGTTTTTGGTTTCCCTTTCCATACCTTCTTCACATATGGGAGCCAAGCAAGCCCAGACCCGGGCAGGCATGTGCCGGTGGGTTCCTGTACACGGGGAGGAATGGGAAGCAAATTGTCTGATGGAGGGGCCCTGGAAAGGCCTCGTGATGGAAAAATCTGGAACCATGAGGAGAGGTTGGCACAGGGGGCTGGTTGTGCCCAGAGAGGCAGCGGGGGGGTTGGCACCCAGGTGTGGGGGGGTTGCTGGCAAGACCCAGCGATAGCACTGGGTTTGGGGGGCCCTAAACCTCTGCTGCTCTTCCCTCTTCCCCCTCCCAGGACAGCAAAGGTGAAAAATCAAAGGAGAGGAGCAACACGTAGGGACACGGCCACGGGAATCCCAGCGCCAGACTCGGCACCTCGGCGAGGAGGAAGCTGCTCCTTGGAATGGCTCCTTCCCTGCGTGGAGGTGAGGCAGCGGGATGAGACACCTGCACTGTGCTCAGGGCCAGGCACTTCCCCCGTGGCCCGAGCGGTGCCTTCCCGAAATCCATCTCACTGCTGCCCACCCCCCTCATCCCCCACGCTGGGGCCGCCGAAGAACCAACCCCCGAGTCGGTCCTTGGCCACACGTTCTCCCAACTTCTCCCCGTTACTAAACGTTCCCCGCTCCCTCCTGGGATGTCAAACTCCGCTGGCTTGATCGTGGTCTCTGTTTTTATTTAAGGAATGAAGCAGCTCCTTCAGTAAAGCTGATTTGTTTCTTTTGGGTATTTTGTTTTTTATTTGTTTGGGGAAGCAGCAGTGACATGCCCCCACCCCAGTTCATTCTTCATTTCGATTCTCTTTCCAATTAGCAAGTTCATTTCTGCCACTTTTAGAGCAGGGGAAGGGCAATGGAGCCGTGGGAAGCTCTCGGGAATGCGCTGCCTGGGCAGGAACCACTTCATTTAGGAGCTCCCGTTGATTCTCTTCCCAACAAACTGTTGGTAACTGGTGTGTGTGAGCTCTCAGGTGGGAATCCACAGGGTGACCCCCATCCCTGCCATCCCCAGCAGCACAAGGGGACATTTCCACCCTCCCTCTGCCAAATCCACAGAGAGAGGGGGAGGTTTGTGGGCTCCCAGCACCCCGACGCTGCCCGAGCAGCCCAGCCAGCACCCAAACCAGCTCGGCAGGGCCAGGTTTGCTCCCAGCACTTGGGTGTTGCTGCTGGGGCTGTGGAGGGTGTTGGAACCCGCCCCAACACACCAGGCTGGGCTCCGGCCCCACAAGGAAGCGCCTCAGCTCTGCTCCAGCTCCTGCCTCACTTCCCCACGACAGCCTTGTGTCCCCGCTGGGATTCCTGATGCCACGGGGTGACTGTCACCGCAGCTGTGCCACGCTGATCCCGGCTGGCTCACCTGTGGCGCAGTGCTGCCGCTCTGCCTCCCGCATCCCACCGGCCCCACAGCTCCGGCCCCGCTCCGGCTCCGGCTTGGCCACGTCCTCGCAGCCGTTTGCAAATTGCATTAGGAAACTTGGCAGGGCCGGCTGCTGATTCCTGCCCGTTCCTGCCGATTCCTGCTGCTCTCCTGAGCACGTGCCGGGACGCCGTGGGGACGCGCCAGCTGCCGGCGCAGGCACTGGGTGAGGGGGACGTCACCGAGCGAGTGGCGGCTCGGCCGCCCTGTCCCATCTGCGGCCAGGATGGGGGCCCGGCACCCACCTGCTCCTTCTGTGTGGATCCCTCATCCATGCCTGACTCTCCAGCAGAAATTGCTTCTCTGTTTGGTGTTTGTGACTCCGTGATCTTTTGTGTCTCGTTTCAGCCACCAAAGCCACATTCCCAAAGCAGAATCCCCTCATGGTTTAGATGTCACCGTGTCTCTGCCTTAAGGCTGACGTGTGTCATTGAGGCAGTGGTGACACGACCAAAATCCTGGACCTTGCAGCCCCGTGCTGGGGTTTTGGTGTTACTTGGATTCCTGTCCTGTGGGATGCACATCCCTAACAGTGTTGTAGGAAGCGGACAGCTCTCGTGTGTCCTTCCTGGGGCTGAGGCCCACAGGGACAGTGTCCACTTGAGCTTCCCTGGCAGGACCAGCATCACCTCCACTGTTTCCCAGGAGCTGCTCCCTCCCCAGGAGCCCTTCTCCCCTTCCCAGCAGCCACTCTCCTCTTCCCAAGTGCAGCTCTGCCCTTCTCAGGAGCTCACGGTGGGACTGGAATTACAGCTCCGCTGTGCCTGGCGCCAGCCGCCCTCGCCCCCACATCCCTGGAAGCAGCTGCCGCCCGTCCCCAGCCCAGCTCTGCCCCGGTAGCGGGGCTGGAGGGAGCCCCCTCCTCTCCCGGGGCTGATGTGAGCCCCCTCCTCTCCCCCAGCCTCACTGGCTCACGGGGAAGGACCAACTGTTGTGTTGGTGGTGCTGGAGCTGCCGCCCGCGCGTTTGTGCCGCGCTGCCTCCGCCTCGGCAGCTGCAGCCTCCTGCCAGCCCCCCGCCCACCTGCCCACGCCAAAGAGGGGTGGGGGGCACGTACCCCACTCCTGTTACACCCCGATCCTGTGGATGGAGCATCACGGTGAGCTCTGCCCTCGTGCAGCCAGGCTGGGCGCGGGAAGGATGCTGGTGGGACCTGCCAGTGCCGCGGTGGAAGGGCAGCTTTGAGGGGCAGGGGGGACCCCAACTTCCCCCTTTGCATCCCACCCCCTTTTCCTCCCTTCTCTTTAGGTCTTCCCAATTCCTGTCCTGACGGCTGGCAGTACGGTGGGGGTCCCAGAGGCCATTTGACAGTGGAATGGGGGTCCCAGACCCAGCAGCAGCAGGAGTCATCACCTTCCTGCCCCTGCTGCTGTGCTGAGGCATCCCTCCCCAACGCCCCTGCCTCAGTTTCCCTCCCTGGCAGCAGGATCAGGACTGAGCATGGTCCAGGATTTGGCTCAGCCCTTCACAGGGACATCATGGAGGAGCCGCCCCCATCTCTTGGCGGTTCTCCCCTTCCCCAAATGCCTGACTCCCCTCTCCCAGCGCTGCAGCTGGGAAGTGGGTTAAGGCGCTGGCTTGGGGAGGGATTTTTCCCGGGGTGTAATTTTTCCCTCCTACACACGGTCTGTTTTGAGCGGTGCCTGGAGGCTTCGCACCCCCGGCTCACTGCCGGGGCGGGGAATGCGCTGGCTGCCAACGGAGGGAAGCGCCCGCTCCAGATCCCAGCTCGTTAGGAGAAATAACAGCAAATTAATTAAGCCAATAGTTCGCTCTGCGCCAGCAGTGCCCCCATCCCTGCCGAGCTGGGGAGAGGGGATGGGACGGGCCGGATCTGGGGCACCATTCCCAGGGGGAGCATTGCCCTCAGCATGGCACAGTGCTCCAGGTGCCTCCTGCCCGTGTGGCCCAGTGCATCCCCATTGCTACCAGCGAGTGGGGTCTGTCCGTGCCTCAGTTTCCCCTCCTGCTGTCAGGCGAAGCCCGTCTCTGCGTGGCTGAACCTGGCCAGCAGCATCACTTGCACCCTGGTCTGGGAACCCTTGTCCGGATGCCGCAGGGAAAGGGGATGGAGGAGCTCAGCAGAGTGGGATTTTTTGGGGGTGTTGGATGGGATGTGGGGGATCTGAACGCTGGAGGCTGGATGAACAGAGGAGGGACATGCCGGGCCGGGCCGTGCTGTGCTGTGCCATCCGGACAGGGCCTCGTGCAGCCGGCGATGGGGATGTGGGGACGTGTTTTGCCGCTCTCTGGCAGCCGCATGGATGGAGTTGCCAGGCAACTGCCGGGTGGAGGCGAAGCGGGAACAAAGCGGGAGCTGCCGGGACCCTCGTTCCTCCATCCCTCCCCGAACCCCCCGGGCAGTGGGGCCCAGCAAAGGCCATGGGGTCACCTGCTCTGTCCCCGCGGCCGCTGCCACCATCCCGCCCCGGGGTTGCCGCAGGGCCGTGGGTCTGCAGGGGGATGGATCAGGGAGAAGGGGACTGGGAGGACACAGGGTCTGTCCCTCAGTTGTTTTCACTCTGCCGTGTCCAGAGGCTGGGGGCGGTGGGCATGGGCAGGATGGGTGCTCGGCACCCCGAGGGAGCGGGACAGGAGGATCGGCCCCAGGCAAGCGCCACATCTCGCCCTGCGCTGCCCTA
>VWZT01010614.1:103095-155515 GCA_013397055.1 Pachycephala philippinensis | reverse complement strand
TCTGGGTGATCCTGTGTCCTGTGGGATCCTGGCCGGGTGTGTTGTGTTCTGGGTGATCCTGGCCGGGTGTGTCCTGTGGGATCCTGGCCGGGTGTGTCCTGTGGGATGCTGGCCGGGTGTGTCCTGTGGGATCCTGGGCTGTTCCAGTGCCACCACAGACCTCAGCAGCCTTCCCTTCCCATGCATTCCTACTGCACTTCCTCACTAGAGCAAGGACACAATTTATCCTCTTTATGTACTTAGTCCCCACAGTCATCAAGCCAGTTAAGGAAATGCCAATATTCTCCTTTCAGAGGGGAGGAAAATAAGTGACTTCACAAAAACATGTAAAAGTTTTTGGTAAAAGAAGGGAAAATATTCCAGTCTATGGCTCTGTTAGTGACTGAATTTCTACTCCAAGAATTATTTCTTTCAATTAGAAAAGCAGAATAATTTTTAAAAAAATTAAAATAAAACCTATCTTAGCTGCATTTTCCACCTAGAATTAGCACCTGGTTCAGAAAACAAATAAGCCAAAAACTGAGCAGGGAAAGAAAACTCCAAGTGCATTGTATGTCCAAGCTAAACTGATGCAATTCCACATATTCAGTAAAAAAATAAAGTCAAAAGTAGGTCAGAAAAGCTGACAGAATTAATCACAGAAGAGATGAATAGGAAATTTGATGGAAATAAGATCACTTTTCATGATGAATTCATAGTCAGCACTTAATTGAGTACAATGAACTTGAAAATACACTTGGTGAATGCCTGCATTAGCTGGACTTCAGAATGTTTGTAGCAGTTAAGATACACAAACTGATCAATAGTGTAAAACAAAGGAGCTCAGGTATGCATGTGTACTCATACATCACTTCAATAAATTACCCCGGGTGTTAACACCGGGGAAGGGAGGGGGGTGGATTTAGAACAATCATTTTGGGATCAAGAGCTAAATCATTTCAACCACATCTTGATTTCTGCAAAACTCGGCAGGAATTATGAGGCTTAACAGCATCTCAACAATTAGCATACTATAAATACAAAAATGATATATTAAAGTGAGAGGAGAAAAAGGCCAGCATTTTACACCTACAGTAATATAATTCCACTACTTAATGCAAAGTAACAGGCATTAGAGTGTTTGGGATCCTCTTGTATAGTGTTATCTGTTCTATCAGTAAATGAGACTATGTGAACAGTACAACCTATAAATAATTCAAGGCCTGAGATGGCAATTATAGAACCATGCACAACCAGCATGAATATTTTATGAAGGCTAAAACAGCCCTCAGAATGAATCATGGATAGATGAACACACACACATACACACACACTCAGCTGTTGGCCAAGTACTGCTTCCAGACATGGCTTATATCTGATCCTCAGTACATCTAAAAAGAAAATTCCTGAACCCAAAAGTCAGAAGTTACATCTGTATTTTTAGATATTAAGAGATATTAAAAAAATAAATAAAGGGACTGGAGAAGAAAAAAATGTTACATTGGTGAAAGAAAATGTTTGTTTCCTTTCAAAGACTCTGGTAGGAATTATAAACAACTTTTTCCTATGCACAAAACGTGGCTGCCAAAGCCAACCACGATGCACAAAACGAGGGCCTGCAAGGGCTGTGCAGCACCTTGGTCTGCAAAATCTGCCCCTAAAGAAGGACTTGCCTACTTGGAAATATTTTCCAGTAGAGATATACTGGTGTAGCTCCCCATATGGGCACTATTATTGCAGCACAAGAGCATTCACAGGGGAGTTAGAGCAGTATAACTACTCCAGCATAATTATACGGGTATAATTATGCCAGTAAATTTCCCTGTATTAGCAAGCCCAGAGAAAACCTCCCTGTAAGGAGCAGGGCACTGCTGCTCTCCTGCCCCAGCACACAGCCAGGGGGCCTGCAGAGAAACATCTGGGAGCAGAGATCCCCAAATCCTGCTCCCAAGCCAGGGCACTCAGTGGCACATGAGTAAATTAATAACACACCAGAAAAAACTAATAAAATCCTATTTTATACATCTATCATGTACATAGACACATGGATGTGCACACATACATGCTCTAGGTATATTTATACTATATATAAATATAGTATACATAAATATACATACTTTTATTTATATGAATTTACGTTTTAGAACATATGTGTTATAAACACTGTCTGATTAGTCCACAGATCACCTCCTTGAAATGAGGATGTATAATTTCTCCCATTCTCCAACTGGTAGAACTGGAATACAAAGTTAAAACATCACCAGCTATTAAAAGAAACTGGGCTGGAACCTGAGTGACCATCAGATAGCTCTTCTATGTCAAATATAAACACATCTTGGATAGCTTGAAGATTTCTCATGTACAAATATAAATTACGAGACTGGATTTGGGTGCATGGCAGTCTACATGCATGCATGAGAAATAAAGATTAAGACTGAACACAGAAAAATTATAGGACTAAAGAAGCAGCATCAGATGTTTCTTAGTAATCTTAATACATTTTTGTGCTTTTTTTCTTTTTATTTTTTAAGCTCTTATTGGGTCTTTCATTTGCATCTAAAAAAGGCTCTTTTAAGGCTACAATTTAAAGCAATGCCTTGCAGACAGGCTGCCGGGTCCTCCTGCAGGGATGTGCCCATGAATAGGGTCACAGTGTCACAGACAGCACAGGGAGCACGAACTCACCCACCTCACGGCCTTTTCCTGCACGACCCCTATAATTTTGTGGGTTTGGCAAACACAAGGGGCAATTGTGTCAGCCAGGGTCAAGCTGCCATTGTGGGGGGTTTGTGGGCAGGATCAGTATCTGAGGGAGAGGGGTTGTGTCACGCTGGGTCGAGACACTGCAATTGTGGGTGCCAGTTTGGCAGCTCCGAGGTGGGTTGCAGTTGTTTTCCAGGGAGGGAAGAGGTGACCATGCTGGCGGCTCAGGAAGATTCAGGTAGAACTGAAGCTGTTTCTAGAAGGTTTGGCAGTGAGAGGAAAGTGAATCTAGTTGATGGAAGTGGGGAGATGGCAGAGAAACAAAGCATCCATGAGCTGGAATGGTTTAGGATATCTGTAGGGGAAGATGCAGCTCCAAAGGGACTGGTGCCTTCAGCAACGTTTATCGGCGTGAGTTTAATATTTTACTCAGCCAAAAAGGTGTATTTTCTCCAGCAGAAGACAACACACGGAAAATAACACATCCCTCAGTGCGTACGCCCATGAGAAACTGGTGTATCAAGGAGAGGTTGGCAAGGTTTTACACCTTAATTCTGCTTTGTTTGCAACCAGGTCCTAACTCAGCCTTTTTTCTCTCACCTGCCCATGCATTTGGAGATGCTGAATTGTGAGTTAAACTGTGACTCAAACATGATCAAACTCCTGGTACATATGGACACAGCAAGGCAGAACCGTGGAGTTTGGTTTTTCTCATTTAAAGGCAGCAAATAAAAAAAAAAATATCATGAACAGAAACACATACCTTGAGACCACAGTCCAAAGGAAATACTCTGCTAATTGCAAGGGTGTATTAAAGTCATGAACTAAGTAAACTAATTTGCTCTTGGCGTACTTTCTATACCTCCTAGGTTTCTGTTTAGAACCTCTGTTTAGACATTTCACAATCTAAATCTGGTGAAGTCTGAAAAAGGCCTTCAGAAGAAGGGAGAAAAAAAAATCCAGGCAATGGTGCAATAAGCAGCTTTTGAAACTTGATCTGGCTTTCTATTAATTTGCAACACAGATTTGATTTCTAACCCTCAAAAATCAGAATGGTTAATCTTTTATTTTCATTATTTTGACATTTCTGTTTACCTTTCAGAAATGCTATCAGAGGCACAATGTGGCATTGGAAAGCTAAATGCTAACACATGGAGTGCTCTACGACTGCAAAAATTTCTCTCATACTTTTGCAAATACCACAGCCAAAATCAACAGCACAAGTTTGATTTTCTTCATCATGAATTGACAGCTTATTTATCTCTAAGGAAGAACTTTCTAAACCCCTTAAGCTTCCAAACAACTGAGGAAGGATTCTGCTGACTGTTCAAAAATTTTTGTGCCTCATAAAATTACAAGCTACATTATTCAATTCTTCATGTGTTCTTTCAAAAAAAAGAGGAAAAAAGGACGCATTATGAATTGCAACAGACTTCATGAAAAAAAAAGTCAAAAGACTGATCCGCCAAAAAACTTTCTTATTAGGACTTGTTTCATCTGATATTAAACCACAACATCCCTATTGTGCATGAAGTCCAGCTAAACAGTCTTCATGATATCAGCTGATCTTAAGTACATATAGGCCTTCGAGCACTGGGTCAAGTCTCATTAAAGTCAAAGTTTAACACATGCTTCAGCACGTGCAGAACAATGATGGATTTACATTAAATGCTCAATTGCTTTCTTGAATTACAGCCTTAACCACTTCATACTCCAGGTAAGGTGAACATGATCCTCCTCATCAGGCTGGGTAATGCCAAGGCATTGCTACAGCCCCAAGAGCGCGGGCACTGCCAGATTGCCAGAAATGATGGTTTCTGGGGACTGCTGGCAGAGTGAGACCGTCCACAAACGCTGTCCTGGAGCCATGGAGAACACAACCCCGACTGCAGCAAACCCAGGCTCTGCTGCTGGGCAGCAGCATCTCCCCCAGACACTGCCTTCCAGCGAGCTGAGGGCTTGTTTGCAGTAGAGACTTTAAATCAATACACAGGAACGAAAGAATCCAGCAATGCTAACAGATCAAGTATTCAAACGTGGAATCCAGGGAACATTTCGCTTGCCAGTAAAACGCCCAGTGTAACTCATTCACCCATGAAAAGAGCTGTGTCTGAAGTCATCTTTATTTACAATGTGTTTGTGCCATGTTTGTTTGGAGAGTGGAGGACGAGTTGGAGTAGGTGGCATCTCTCACAGCTTCCTTTCCACACACTCTGCACTCAGACTCCAAAGGTCTGAGCCTCACAATGCAGTTACTGAGGAGCACACATTTATTTGCACCAAAAATACATAATGTGTTTGCTGTGAAAGTGGTCTGTTAGCCTGAGCTTGTAAATCAGGAATTCCCTATGCAAAATGTGGAGTTACTCTTCTCTAAAATTGGTGTAACACAGAAATCAGACCATGTGCCACTTTACCTCCTCTGCCCAAAAGGCAAAGTTGATATAAAAATTGCCAATCAACCAAGAATAGGCTAACAGGTCTGTTCTGAGTTTTGCTGGATGTCAAACTGGTCAAAATTTGGAATTTTGTCTGAATTAGAACTCTGAAATGTTGACATTTATTCTCATCTGAAATCAAAAGAACAACACACTATAAAAAACTAGAAATCGTACCTAGAATCACCTAATGTAAGGCATGTCAGAAATACACAATATGGTGAGAAATCTCTAATTTCCTCAGACATTCTGCTGGACACTGTGATATATACCATGGTCAAGTGAAACTTGATAACAAGAAAAAAAAACAGACTTCAGGTTTTCCTGTTTCAAATTCTCAGCCCACCCTGTCCTTGGAGTTAATGGAGAAATCTCAGATAGCAGGAAAGAGCCCACAAGGAAATCAAAAAACCTCCAGGAGCAGGAGGTGGCTCCAGCTATGTCATACAAAGTATCATATAACATTTTTACCCACTTATTTTTCTAAAGTAAGAGATCCTTTTCTACCACAAACTGTGAGTAAAATATCACACCATAAAATTAAATATATGCTAAAACCATGTAAGGATGTATTTGATAAAAAAAAAAGCTGTTATCCCAAGCACTGCTTCATCCTGAAACTGGTATTTTTGTAAGCAATTACATCCAAAAGGGATGGCTTGTTTCTAGGTTACTCTGCAGAGTGGCTGTCTCAAGAGAGATGAAAGAGCAAAGGTAGGTCTTTCCTGTATATCCCCATCAAGATAATAATGGATGTGATGGGAGAAAGCCTCAAGTGATGTCACTGGAGGCAGAGTGCACACAGTGCTACACGGGTTCCATAATGGAGCAGGAGAGACAAGCCACGAACACGAGAGAGGGAAAATACTGATGAAAATCAGGTAAACAACAGTGAAATGGAAATTCAGTTGGAATAGAAGCTTTTGTTAAACTGGATAAATGGACACAGTTGAGTCCTCAGTAAGGGAACATGAATCATATGAAGGAGCAGAAAAAAGAACAATAACATCCAGTTCTACAAAACAAGTCCCTACAAGAGAGTCTACCATTCTGAGGATCCTAAACCCACATATCCCACTCTGGGAGCCCATTAAAAACACCATCCTGTAGGGCCTTTCTAACCTTCCACCACGCAACACACGTGGCATTTTTATAAGTCAGCAGAGGAACTCGTTTTTGAGGTCTGTCACAAAGAACAGGAAATGCATCTTGCAGCATAAATGGCCATCCAGCACAGAAAGGAGATTTTGTGTTAAAGTTACACATGCGTACACGTAAACCCAGTTCCGTGGGGTAAAGAGACATTACATAACACCCCACTATTTACTAAATGTAATTTCTGTTTTACTGAAATAAATGAAGACAGGTAACTACTGTAACCACAGAATCATAATAATGAACCGGCCAACAGATGGCAGCTGAACCAAATCACCTGATTTAAATAAGATCCGCATTTGCTTCAATCCGGCAAGTTTTGCAAACAGATTTAAGTCAACTGCCAGATAAAAATCAAGCAATTTCAGAGTCATGCTTGCTTGTAATGGATTATAACTTTATTATGAATTATGTCTCTGAACCTGCACGTTTAAAAAAACAAACATTACTGCTGTGGCACTGAAGGGGGAAGGGGGGACAAATCACTCTATTTAATTTTGCTCACCAATGATATTATTAATACAATGAAAATAATGTGCTGTGCATGAATCTGGCTTCTGATGGCAGCACTTTGGTGAGAGACTGAGAAAATACAAAGCAGAAACAGATTCCTCAGGCAGTCAGTGAATATGAATAAAAAAAAAACACAGGAGAGCTTTCTGGCCTGAGGTTAGAGGCAGAGGTTGGCATTATTTTACATTAGAAACAATTCACATTCAAAACTGTAATTGATAGCAGTGAAGTGTTAGGGAAAAGAGACTGTGGTGTTCAGGCAGGCTGACCTGCCAATCAAACTCAACCTTTCTTTGAATGAATAAAAGCTTCATTGCCCTATTATGTGGATCTGGGCAGGCAGCACTAAAGTACCCTGTTTGTCAAGTTTATGTGCACTGCCCCAAGCTACTCAGACACCCATGCTCAATTATAACTTGAAATCATCAGTGATTTTTGATAGGGTTTCTTTTAAAACATTTAGTGTTAATTTTACTAAGTCCCTGGGACTTAAAGAAACAGGAGGGCAATATTTCCACTCTGCTTTGTACAAAGACTGACAGACAATTGTGCTGCTGCTCTAGTTAAGGTAGAGCGAGACTGTTGGCTGGGGTTTTTTTAAAACATCTGTGAAACTGTGTAGTCTGAATGCTGCAGGCAACAGCTCCTTATCATTACAGGGAGGAAATGCTTGTCTTGATTCTTTTTTTTTTTTTTTTTGCCTCTCCTCCAGGCAGGAGAGCTCTTGTAAATAGAACAATTGGCTCTTTGCTAACCATTTGATGGGAGACTTTGGTTTTCAGGATTCCTTTCCTTTCCCAGTTGCTGCCAGTCCATTATGCTCCTTACAGCACCAAATCCACTGCTGCTCACATCCTGATGCACTTATGAGCACTGGAGACAACTGAATTACTTGCTTCAATCAAGTTGGTCTTTCTGTTGGTGAACAGATGCCCTTCAGAGCTCTGTGAACTCAGGGCAGTGAGTGTTCTGTGCTGAATTTGGCCAAAGTGGGTGATAACCTAAAATGCAGGGTGCAGTTTCTACTCCTTGTGTGGTGAACACCACCTTTACTCATGCAAGTCCTTAGGACGCTGATCTCTCAGGAGATAGCAGAGAGGACGGGGGAAAGGTCTGTCAGCAGGAGATACACAGGCCTAGCAGGATGTTTAAGGAAGGACCCCACTGCCCTGCTGCACGACTACCCTGTTTCTTTCCCACCATCCCCTCCCTGCTATCAGAGTTTCTCTCTTAAATGGGAAGTGGGTGTGTGACCACCGTGCAGCACAGGTCTGTGTTTCAGCGCAGTGAGGAGGGTTAGACCTCTGCAAGGTCAGGTGACAGGAATTCTGAAGACTGCTGTGACACCTCTGTTCGCTGAGGGAAGTGCCAAGAGCTCCTCGCTGAATATAAACAGTGACAAGTACTCTCTGGGCAGAAGATTTGTGCTGCCTGCACAGCTCACTTCCCATTTTACTCGATTAACTTGCTTGTTCTCACAGCCTCTGCAGTTTCTTTTCACCTCCTAAACCTCCCTACGAGCAAGTATACAAAGCCAGTATATTCAGATGTGTCCACATTTGAAGTGTGTTGTACAGCTGTGACAAAAACTCCTGTGGTAATTAGTTCGCTGTGCCCAGATATTCTGGTTGATACATAAATATGATAAACTCCACATAAATATAAATAAGAGTTCGTCCCAGAGCACAAGAACAAAACCAGTGTCTCCATGAGAAAGTCGCCCTCCAAACACAGCTCAATCTCGGACCTGATTTAGCAAGCAAAGTTTCTGATTACACTCAGCCCCTGCTTTTCCAGCTCTCTTCACAAGTGATTGAGGGGAAAAGCTACTTTTGTAAGTGATAACTGAATGTCTCAGCAAACACATGGGGCAGCGGGCTGTGGCTAGAAAAAGCAGCAAGGAAATCCTTCTTAAAACACTTACAAAACTGTTAAAGGAGACATGGAGAAGAAAGTGAAGTGCAAAAGAGTTCACCCAATTTCTGCCTTTTAAACCACTGTCCCTCTTCCTTAGCCTATTGTCTCCTGGGTTTTAAATATCTTCTAAGCTGTATTTTCAAAGGGGAAGCTCTGTGTACCGGTGATCAGACAAGTTGGTTGAAAATAGATTCATCAGGCTTCAAAGGATTATTGTTTCCAAAGAGACAGTACAAACATTACTATTTTGCAGTACAGCTATGACATTATTAACCTACTGTGCAAGGATTTTATTGCCAGATTGGTTCATTTATCAAAAATAAGGGAAATTCAAAGCACCATAAGGAAGGTAACATTTCAGCAGGCTTGGCTTTCACTTAACGTCATTAATCTCTCTATTTACACAGGAGGCAAAAGCCCTCGTTTAGTGGTGTCTCAGTCCCACGTAAGAGCCCTGATTCAGTGTCTGAGCTTCAGTACATCAATACTGCACTTGGCAGAGAGGAAATATCAGTATTTCTGACACGAATTTTTTTTTTTTTTAATTGCAGGGTCCCTTCCTTAGCTAAGTGCTGGGAGGAGGCTGACAGATGTGAGAGAAGTGTCGATGTGCACAAACACAGCTAGAACTGGAGAGAAGAAAAAGATACCCCAATACTGCAATATTTATGTCATTATAAGAATGAAAACTTTTAATATCTGAGAATTTGTGTCTTCATATCATGGTATCACAAGTAAAAGCAAAGGGTGTGCTGGGGGAGGAAACATTGAACAATGACTGGATTTTTTTTTTTTTTTTTTTTTTTTTTTTTTTTTGACCTNTTTTTTTTTTTTTTGTAAAGAAACTGATGGCAAACATCTCAATAATTCATGAAGAAGCAATTGATTTTTTTGGCTGGAAGGACTGGCTCCTTTCGACTTGTCCTCTCCAGAGGAAAAGCTCATTAACACAGAGGTGTGGGGGGCAGGGGGTGTGTGCATGTGTGCACATGGATGTTCTCCATGCGTGTGCATGTCTGTGCACACACTGTTTATGTGCATATTTTTATCTAACTTTGAGACATCTCACACAAATCAGATAATATGTTTTTATCTCTACACAGGCTAGAGACACAAATGCACCAATACAGTGAAAATAACCTTATGGATTTTCATTACAGAATTCAGGCTTCCCTATTCCCAAAGACTTTCATGAAGACCCTAAATTATAGCCTTTTAATTGACCCACCTCCAGAGCATGCAGAGTGCCGAGATCCCAAGATGCAAACAGTATTTTTGCAATATATTATGGGTCAAATTCATTTCAGGTACAACCCCTCTGCAGTGACTAGTTATATCTTTTGAGAATGTTAGCCCCCAGAGTATAGTGACAGCAATTACCCCTATTTTCCTGCAGGAAACATTACAATATATTTGAACACTACTGAAAGCCCAGGAAAATGTGCTTATAGTCATGGCTCCCTCAGATGCCTAATAATGGAAATTATAATGTCTGCAGTTCAGCCTACTGGGTTTTGACCCCAATGGTCAAGACATCCGAGAAAGGCTTTCTTTTTTTTTTTCTCTTAACCCTCTGGTTTTATCATTGTTTTAAAGATTTTTCAAGAGCTTTTTCAAGCAGGAAATGTAGCATGCAGCACCAGTACTTCGTGATTGGCTTTACTTAATCCCACACAGCCAAGGCACAGAGAAGTTGAACTAAAGCTGTGACTTATCCTCATGCCTGGATACTGCCAGTTCATGCCCTTGCACATCACGTACAGCAGATGTTGCAATAGGCTGGTAGAAAAGCAGAGAGATACAGAATATTTCCTAGCCTTAGGCTCCAAGGACACACTGTGCACGGTGTGCAGGGTGGAGGTGATTATTCTCAATGAAGAACATGCAAACCACCCCCTGTAGTCAGAGCTTCAGCTGTAGCTCCTATGGGGAGAAGATACTCCAGCACCCCGTGATCCATTAACTCTGTGAAACCAATGAATTCTCTCCTCTGTCACTCACCACTTCAGGTTCCTCCCCAGCTTCCAATCTCCCTCCCTTGCTCCCTTTCTGCTTCCCCTTCCCACTTCACCCTGGCACACAGCAGAGATCACAGCAGAGAGTGGGGTGGGTACAGAGTGCCACTGCATGGTCAGGGCTGTGCTGTGCCTACCCACCCCACAAACAGGGCTGTGCTATACCTGCCCACCCCACAAACAGGGCTGTGCTATACCTGCCCACCCCACAAACAGGGCTGTGCTATACCTGCCCACCCCACAAACAGGGCTGTGCTATACCTGCCCACCCCACAAACAGGGCTGTGCTATACCTGCCCACCCCACAAACAGGGCTGTGCTATACCTGCCCACCCCACAAACAGGGCTGTGCTATACCTGCCCACCCCACAAACAGGGCTGTGCTATACCTGCCCACCCCACAAACAGGGCTGTGCTATACCTGCCCACCCCACAAACAGGGCTGACAGCAGCCCCCAGTACAGAGGCACTGGGCTGGCCAGGGCTCCTCTCTCTCCTCCAGAGCTCCAATGATGCCTCAGTTCCCAGCTCAATCTCCACCCACAATTAATTCACTTTTACTGGGATATATTCCCTATACTGGGAAGCTGGCACAGCTATTGCTACACAGAATATTCCACAAACCCAAGGGGAAGCTGTGGGTTATTTCTGCTCTCTCCCATGCATGACTGTACCACAGCAAAGCAAAGGGAGCTTCATTCTAATGTAAACCTTTCTGGGTATATACCATTGTCTAAATTACTTATTTTTAAACAGTATCAGGGAGCAAGCAACACCACTGCCTTTGAAAGTTTGAAGTCTAGCAGCATCTTTTAAAACTCAGAAGATGGGGAATTATTTTGGATTTTGCCGACTCTGAATTGCAAACCCAAATGATTAACCTCTCCGCTGGGCTCCCTGTTTCCAGGGGAAACAGCAGAAAGGACGATTTCTATGCTTAAATCTCTAAATCAGATTGCACAGAGTAGTGCTGGCAGGTGATAGCTGAGCAGAGGATACATCCTTTTGTCATCAAAACCTTACAAATTATTTATTTGATCAGGAAGGAAAGCTGCAAAAGGCATCATATATTGATAGTTACTATTTCAGGGCAGGCTGCCATCCTTTCCAGTTGCTGTGAGGATAAAGGAACAACCCTTAAAATACACTCAACTCTCCATACATTATATTTTTGGACTGGATGAACATTGAACTTACAGCTCAGACCACAAAGCTACTACATCTTTCTGTAATGGATTTGTGCAGCATATGATCCCGTCAGCTCTGCCCCAGAAACCCTGGGCTTGTTTTTTGGCTTTGCCACTGATCTTTTGTGTGAGTTTGGGCTAATCACTTTATCCTGTTGTGCCTCCCTGTTCTCCCTCCCCTGCTGTTGCCTGTCTTTGGCTACTTATGTACAGTGAGGATGTCTGAGAACAGGGATTGGTTTCTACTCTGTATAGAAAATGTTATTTAGGATCCCGACTTTTGCTAAAGCTACTTCACAATTAAATAATAACAACATGCCTATCCATATATCTGTTTGCGTACCACCAATCAATCCCAGCTGGCACACTGTGCATTTTGGGACCCATCTCCTCATAGGAACAGTTCACTGATACTGAACAGTTTTCATGAGCTGAATTAGGAAGAGTAATTTCAGCCTGCCCTGGCTCCCCATTTGTCTCCAACACCCACCCAAAGTATTACTTCTAATCCTGACTAGCATTACTGAAATTCTCACAATAACAGCTCATTTACCTCTGATTTTTATGAGGATTTTATCATGCTAGTTTTTAGTGGTGGTTGATTTCTGGTTTTCATACAGGAAAATTCATAAGCTACAAAGTGAACCCTTTACTCACAATAGAAGACTCCAAATACAGAGAAATCAGTACTGCTGTATTTAAAAATCTTCTCATTTCTTATTCAATCTCATTATTCCAGAGGGAAGTAGTGTTGGAGCACCTTGGGTTGTCACACTCCCAACCTGACAGAAACAAAGTCCCAAGGAGACAAAGAAGATTTCAGGTCTGGAACAAACTCATTCCAAAGGCAAATGGAGTGTCTTCCAAAGTATAATACCTATAATGTCTTCCATAAAGGCAGACACTGAGCCAAGTCTCAGCAGTGGCCAACACAAGCTGTGTGAAAGGAGAAAATAGGAACATGGAAAGTGTATCCGACTGTACTCTCCCAGCTTCCAGCAATGAAAGTTTCAGGGCTCTCGGAGCCCAGAGATTGCATCTGAGCCCTCATATTTAACAGGCTTTGTCAGCTCTGTCCTCCTTGAACTTGTCTCTCTTTGAACTCATTTACAGTTCTGACCTCCACAACATCCTGTTGCAATGGGTTCCACAATTTAATTATGCATTGTGTGAAAAAGTACTTCCTTTGTTTGTGTTAAACCTGCTATCTGACCATTTAACAGGGAAATTTTTACTCCTTGTATTGGGAATTGTGAATATTCATTCCCTCTTCCCTTTGATAATTTCATAGTCTTGATCGTATCTTCTTTCACTCATCTTTCATCCTAAAGATTTCTAGTCTCTACAATCTCTTCTCATATATCATTCCACAATCCTGACTATTCCCCTTCCCACCTCTTAACCCATCCCCAACCCCCAAAGATACCAACTTCCTTCACTTGTTTGTGTTCTTCTGATTAAGATGCTTGGAAGTGAAAAAGCAGAAGCTGGAGGAATCACATCGGTAAATGTTTTGTTCACACAAAAACATTTGTTTCTGTAAGATTTCCTTTTCTAAGAATCAGGAGAATAAACTGTTTTCTTAAAATGTGGTCCCTTCCCTCAAAACTGATTTGAACTGCTAGAAATTTAAAAAAAACCACAAACAAAACAACAAACCCAACCAAATACAGTATTTCCAAAATTTCATTATGGGCATTATAAAATCACCAATTAAGAGAAAATGTTGAGTGAAGGGTAGGTCCACAGAAGACGAAGTTTTTGCAAAATGCAGTCTCTTCGTCCCTGGAGTCCAGAGTTTATCGAGCAAGGGATTTACACGTCTTGGTTACTTTCCATTTCCCTCCTGTAACACAGTAAGTGGTGCTCCTTTATTTCCTTATGCTTTTTGAACTGATATCACCTGGAGCAAATGGGGAACAGCATCCAAGTATTGGCTCTGAGCTACAGCTCTTTGGCCTGCTCCAGAGCCTTGCCGTGAGATTCACAGCTGTCCCCCAATGTGTCCCTCTCCTTTCTCCAAACTCCAACTCAGTTTTCATTTTTTCCCTATGAAGACCACTGTGAGCATTTCCCTGCTGCAGATTTCAGAGCTTGCAGGGTGCAGTCACCTGGAGCTTCTTTTCCTGGATTGTGATAAATGAGCAACTTCACAGCATTTTCTACCTTTCAGACTTCAGGGACACCATTTGACTTGTCCAAAGCCTCACCTACTCTTTCCATGACTCGGAAAAGTCCTTCCTATTTTTGTTACTATATGTATAGTAGAAGCATATCAGTCAATGGCATCTCTCCAGGATTTTCTTTTGTCAACTGCAAGGGGCAAAGAAACCTTTGAATACTTTATAGCAATCTCTTGGTCTTCTGTCAAGAAATTCCTTGTCATCTATCATAGGATCCCGCTTCCTCCTGAAAAGTGTCTTCTTTTGGATGTGAAATATTTCTGACTGTGGGGGCTTTGGGGAATTTTCTATTCAGAAGGTTCCTTTACCAGTCGTGCTTATACAATTTCAAAACTTCCCCCTAGTTCATTCTGCAGTCTCAGCTGCCACTTTGCAGCCTTCAGGTTTCCTTATTAGAGTTTTAATTCTCTTGTTTATTTCTATTGCCTTTTTTATGCTTAGTGTATCGATTAAACAGGAGCATGCAGAAATAATTCCTCTTTGGCTGACAGCAGACCTTGCACAGCTTGACTCAAAAGATTAAGACTTACAAATGCCACACCTGGACAGCCACAAGATGGGGACAAAACCCACAGGACCCTCCCTGAATGGGCCATACGTTTTTGCAGGCATTAAACCAAAGTGTTAAGACTTCCTGTTACTCAAGTGTCTCCCTATTATGCATCTTCAAATATTGTAACTTTTTCCCCAAATTTACAAATGTTCAGTGTAGCATTACAGCCTCTCTAGTCAGATAACACAACTATCCAAGTATCCTGCACTTCAAAACAAATTCTTTGTATAATGTCAACATTCAAAAATTAATCTCTCTAATTTTCCCTCACACCAGGCTTTAGTGTGATATAACAAAGTCAGAAGGTGGCAGGGGAATCTGTGCACCCACAGAAAAAACACCCCCAAAAATCGCAGATAAAACTGAAACCATAGCAAGGATTTTAATACTTGTAACACAAAATTTTCTGTCAATTCCTTTGCCACTGAAGTTCCATGTATTTCATGCTGTCCATAAATTTTCCATTCCTCACAGCCCAGGGGTTTTGGCACAGGAAGAAAGTGTTTGTACCAGGAGAAGATGCAGCAAAGCTGGCCACAAGTAGGAAAGCAGAGGAGATGGCTTGAAGTTGTCTGAATCGAAATCTGAAGCTTCTTTTCCAATGACAAGCAGCAAAACAAACAATGCTGCCAGTCATGATGCAGTCTTTAGGGATTGAGTTAACTGTTGAGCTAAACAGGACAAACTTCCACAAACCTTTGTTTCAAACCCCTGGCAAACTCCACCAAAAAGCTTTGTACCTCTTTCTGCTCACTTCGTGACGTAAGAGTTGTCCCTACCAATTTGAGAACCAAACCCTCATTACTTGAACCAGTGACTGAGGAAAATGTGAAAGGATATTCTGCAACCTGGGAAACGCAGTCACAAGAGACACAGGAGGCAGAAAATTTCAACCTAGAGGAGAAGGTAAGACTGAAATAATAGATTTATGTTCTCTTGGCAAAGCTGAAGCAGCTGACAACATGAACTTGATGAAGCAACCCAAACTACAGTGGAGAATAAGAAGCAGGAAGGAAAGAGGATGACTCCAAGGAGAAAGAGCTCTTCCAGTTTCCAGCAGACCTTTGGAGAGGTGTTACCGAACGAGAAGACAAAAGACTGATCAGAGCAGGAACCAACAGCTGGGAGAAAATGAACAGATCAGGAAAGAGTACGTGTGATTATTTTGCACATGGTTAATGGGGGAGAAGAGGTCCTTGAACTTGTGTGGGGTGAGGTCAGCATGGGTGACGTGAGCTCTGCAAAGCAGCACCATTGTTCTCCCTGAAGTCTTCCCCTCTGGACGGTCAAAAGAAAATAACTGTTTTCACCATCTTCTCTTTTAATTTCAAGACACGGTGATTCGGCTCCAGCTGTTTCCACACCCTGCTTTACATCCACGGTCCATGTGACCTTTCCTCCCTCCCCCACCCCCAGCCATTTCCTCTCTGAGCTCTTCAGAACAGCTTATACCAAACAATATTTAGCCCTAATTCATTCTTGCTCCATTTGGTTACTTCTCTCAGCTACAAAACACAAAATAGCTGCACTTCCCTAATGAGACAAACACAAAAACCTAATGAAAATAATGGCCCTGTTAAATTCCTCTAACATGAAAGTCAATGCTGCCCCAGCCCCCTCTCCCTCATTTTCCATCTCTAGCATATATATTATTAACCACCTTTTTTATTTTGCTGCTTATGAAAGAATACATGGTCGATGTGATCTTGTGTCCCTGGGATTAGGAGTTAAGACATCCCCTATAAATCAGTGTAATCTTTGTAACAGGACATTGTTGCATTGAGCATTCCTGTCTGTATGATGCATTTTCAATTACTCTACATGTTTTCTACTTAGTAAGCCAGCTTAATTCTTCGCTATGTCACAATATTAGAACATGTCCCAGGTTAGAAAAAAGGAGCAATCTTAGAGCCCTTGTAAGTTGTTTAGCCTCTGGCACTTATAAATCCAAAAACACAAGGGAAATCCCTTTTTCTTGCTTGTAATATGCCTTTAGATTTATTACTTAAAGAATCTGTTCACTTAATCCTCGGCTGAGGTCAGGGTTCATCTGCATTCTAATAAAGGTTTTAGTAAGAGTAAGACAAAACAAAAAAATGAAGGAGCTGTGTATGCCTGTACAAGCAAGCAATACTGCAGATAAAGTATATTCCCAAGTAAATTCTCCACCAGGAAAGAAAACGAAGCAGAAAAAAAAAAACCAGGATGCTTTAAATTACTCTACACAAATCCAGACCATCTATCTTGGGCTGCTCTCTTCGACAGCTTGGCCAGGGTGGGCAGGCAAGGCAGAGGCTAAAGAGCTCTTTAGGGACCAAATTACTGTTTCAAAATGGGCCTGCTGCTCCAAGGATATGACAATATTATCTGAGAAATGTTACAGACATTGTGTGTCCTTCAGAGTTCTGCTAACACATCTCCTGTGATTGGAGGCATGTGTCACTACAAAAAAAAAAAAAAAAAAAACNAAAAGATGTTCATTATAAATAGTCTCAAGGATATCTGGATGTAGAATTAGGAAAATGACCAAACTTATTAACATTTTATGTTGATGATTACGTTTGGATTTCCAGAAAAATAATGTACAGATGTTTTATGTTGTCTCTGTCTTTTCAGGGGGGCTTGTTTAATTTATTGGGGTTTGTGGCGGAATGAAGCAGTTCTACAAATTCCCTAATAGGTACAGTGAGAAAAAAAGAGGAAAGACGATGCAGAAAAGTTATCTTAGCCTGTATTCCTAAAAATTTGCACATGAATGAGCTTGTCTGTACATTGTGTGCAAAAAAAATACACTTTTTTTCATTACATCAAATGAAAGAGCTCTGTTTGTTGAGGAAAGATCTCAGAAAAATCTACGTATACCCTGGCTTCTAGCTGATTCCACTGAAATTCAGGCAAATCCAAGGCCACTGAAATCATGGTAATTTCTGTATTCACAGGACAAAGCTCCTGTAGGCAAAGCACACATTCTGCACCTCAACCTTCTGGTTTAGAACAGCTCTCCCCACAAGCACCCCTCCAGAGATCTCAGGTCACATCCATGGATTGGGTTGTCCATGCACTGAGCAGGGTTTGCTCCCAGGAACACAGGCAGACACTCGGCATCACAGAACTATTTTAACACAAACAAGTACTCCACATCCAACCAATATTCTGTGCGAATACTACCAATACAAAATTCACCAGAAATTTGTTGTTTACCGTGAGGTCCTAATCCCTGCCCTGCAGGTAAAAGCACCAGCACCTGGGTAGCATTTAGAGAATTTCTCCTATTTCTCAACCCAGAGACAACACAGAACCCATCACCCTCAGCGCTGCAGATGTTTCATCACTGATGAAAATCCAATTGCAACTACCAGCACTGATTGTTACAGTGTTGTTAGACAGAACACTGAAGGTACAAATTAAACACGAGCACTTTGCCCTTCTTCCAGACACATTACAGCATGGAGCATCCCTCATCCATATTATTGTGACACAGAGCAGGGCTTCTGAAGTCGAGAGGGGGAATAGCATGTTGCTCCACTGTTCCTGGAGAACTGCAGACCTCCTTCAGACTGCAGACGAAATTTCTAAGGAAAGGTGGGAACACAAAACTGAGACAACAAGAGAATTTCCCTTTTTTTCTTTTTTATCTTTTTTTCTTCACACCTGGCCTTGCCTTGCAGGTCCTGGGCCCTGATCTGGCACTGTGATACTGCATTCAAACTGGAATTCTTCTGCATCAGTATAAGGATCCCAATGTAGGAACAGGGAACTAAGGTAAAAGCTTTCCAGGGAAAGGACTGCACTTAATCATGTTTTCCCCAGCACAAGCCTGTTATCTACAATAACAAACAAAATTTACATTCTTGAATTATAGCAGGTGGAACAGTGATTTATTCATCAGGTTAGGAAAATTGTGAAGTTGTCAGAGGGTACCTACTGTGAATGTTTGCACAGAACCATGTTCATCCCTGTTTACAAACAGAAGATAAGAGGATTCAGAGGGAAATTTCCATACCATAAGCATCTATTAAGACTGCTTGTTCTGCTGGTATATCATAAGCTCTTATTTCCATTTACTTCAGTCTGCAGAAAAAAAATTCAATTTAGGAAAAAAAAAAAAATAAACCACTCTTCACAGGAGAAGATCGCAGCAATCAGATGCTGAGCTGAGAACACCATTCTCCTCACAGCAGCATTGAGCCCTCAGCTCAGCACACACTGATATTGCAAACAGCCTTTCCTTCCTTTCCAAAGGCCAGAAGCAGAATCCATTTAAGATAACCCATCCCCAAATTCAGGTTTGGGGTCTTTTTACACTTATGGGTACTGAAGGACTGGTTTGTTTTCTTCTTGATCTGATCCATGACTAAGCCCATTTCTGTTTTTATACCGATTTATACCACCCCTGACCTCCCTATCACTTCTGTTCATTGACACCACAAGACATTAGGAGCAAGCACATCTTTTTCTTGCTCCTGTGTGTGGTCCTCCCTGGCACACACAGAGACTGGGGCCCTTCTATTGTGACTAAATCACCCCCCTGAACTGAGCTGTCTTTGTCAGCTGGCACTGGGCCTCTCCAGAGCTCTGTGAGTGCATGTTGAGATGTTTTCAAGAAAACAATTGAATAGTTGAGAAGTATGGGTTATATTAACACATTGATATGATTACAAATTCAATTCCCCAGCTCTTCAATCAGGTAAATTCTTATCAATAAGAGCATTTCCACTGCATATGAGCAAACAGTTTTCTGAGGTATTTCTGATTTTCTGTACATAGTTTAAATTACAACTCTTCCTGGGAAGCAAATTATTCCTATTCTGGTCAGAGCTCATGCTCCAATCCTAAAAAGAACTGGCTGCCTTCTCTTGGCTGTCTTTCCCCAACCTCTAAAGGCTTAACTCAAGCCACAAAAGTTAGTGTCTGGAAACCAAAGGCAATCACCCTTCTCCCGATTAAATCGCAAATTGCCATCTAAAGTTCCCCACATTCAGCTTTCCAATCCCCTTATTAGACTATTTTAAAAGCAAACCACAGTGGGGTTCCAACAAAGACCACGTCTCATTGTTATAGGCTTGACTGTCAGTAACTAAAGATGTCACACATGCAGAGTGTGCCCTGTGATGAGCAACCGTGTCAAAGGAGGTTCTCTGTTAAAACACTGATACTTTAAGAGTGGGATTTTCAAAAGCACTCAGCATTCACACAACTGTTCAATGGCAATGCTCCCCAGCTAGGGCAATATTGAACACTTTTGAAAATCCCATCCTACATGTTTACACAGTCTTTTAATCATTTCTGTCCAGGCTGGCAGGCCCTGGGTGCCAGAGAAAGAAGAAAAGGATTTAACAAAGCAGAAATAAAAATAAGGAAAAATAGTATCTGAGGTAAAACACGTCCTTTAATAAATTAAAGGGTAAAATAATTCACATTTTTAACCCCCCAAAGAAAGCTAATAGTCAAAAAACACCTAGAAATAAAGCAGTACTCCATTGGTATGAAATAGTTCAGTGTGGATAAACGCTTAAATTCAAAGGCTTAATAACCAAACGAAAGAATACTGAGAATCATTAGAAAGGAAGACAACGTGCTCTGTAACATTAGAGAGAGCTGATTAAATGGGCAGTTTGTTCTACAATTTGGTCAGTGGCATTTTGGCATTACAGTATAAATGGGTGAGGATTAAGTCATTTCTCAGCTTTCCTTGGCAGAGTCTTTTATTATTTACACTATTTACTTCAGGGAAGTCTTGGCGTATGTCATATTTATCTTGCTGAAAAATGGGCCCGTAAATGCATATCACCTCTTGAACAAAGCAAAGCATTGTGATACTAATTTGGTTCATGAAGTACGTAATTCAGCCTCTCTGCACAGGGGCAACATTTGTCTCCTGCTTTATTAAACAACTATAAACCCATTTTTTTTCACTTGGTACTGAAATAGGCCAGGCCACTGCCACACACACATTGGCCTTCTGGAGGGCTGCCTGCACACAGCAATTGTCATCTTTCAGCACCCAGCACCATCACATGAACACAGACAGGACTGCAAGCCCAGAGGAGATGTTTGGATCAAGCCCTTCCAGCAGTTGGGAACAACAGGGATGCAAACTCCCTGCTAAGCTCTCTTCTACATTCCCACAACAGGCAGGTTTTCCCACCCGAAATTCCTAGCTCAGGCAACACCTCTTGCTGCAAAGGGTTTGTCTTGCCAGCCCAGCCAACAAGATCTGGCTCCAGAGGGGCAGGGCGCAGGCTGAGCACAGAGCCTGCACAGTTCAGGATGATCTGCCACACCCACACTCCCCAACACAGCAACACACAGGAGCATCACTGACTGCACCTCCTGCCAAAAACCCCCTCCCACCCCAGCAGAAACGCAGTTTAATACCCATGGCATCCAGATTTGCCATGTCACTGAAGATTCCAGTGTTTTACTTTCCAGTAGCCACATCTCTAAACACCATTTCCCCCCACCAAAAGCTCTTCTGTGCTTCATTTCAGACCAAGCTCTAAGTGAGATCTTCACTACCCCGCCTACAATGTATCCTAGGAGCTCTACACCTGCCTGATGTTTACCACCACCTGCACTATGAAATACATAAAAGTGCTGTACAGCAACGGGAAAAATAGAGATGGAGACGAGGAAATACAAAAAGGCGACTTCCAATTATGAACCTCTTTTCCTAAAGCAGACATTTTATACACAAGTGGTTTAAGAGTAATTTGATATTACACAGCAACCAAGTATGGGGAAAGGAGGAATGATGTGTGCAGCTTACAAATGCAGAGAATAAATACACATTTTTAGTGAATTGAGAGTGTTTAAAATAATTTCACAGACAAGATTCACTTATCACCACAGGTGGCCTGTGTAATAGATGTTTTAGTTGAAGATGCAAAAACTCAGAGTAGCAGGAATTGTTGATTACAAGCAAGAGTGTTTGCACTTAAAATCCTATCAAAACTGATCTTTGTAAGCAAATAATATTAGACTAATCTATTCTCCAGAGGTTATTAAGTGCGTAGGCAGAAAACAGCATTGTCATAATGTTAATTAATTTGAACAAATGGGGTAAGGGGGAAAGGAGCTGCTTTTATGAAAGTTTCTCATTTCGTCTTCAGAAATACGTTAGACCAAGAGCTGATCATAATAATAAATACCTAGGTTTTAAGGGTTGTTTTCTATGAGAAGGATTATGCAAATAGTTATTTCACATGCAGAACTATCGTGATTTATATTCTAAGTGAGAGATTAACCAGAAAGAGACCAAAAATCCAAAGCCAAGGCCAGAGCCCTGCATCCCCTCGTTATCCAAACTCCATCCATGTACCAACATGGAATTCCCCATCTGGTTTTGTTCTGGAATGCTGCTGGGACATACAGCATTCCACACAGGAGAAGATCACAGGGTCAAGACCCAAACTACCAACAACCAACCTGAGGGCGTGCTCCCAATGAGGCATTCACCTCCCATGAAAAATAAAGAGAAGAGGCAAGAAATGATGAGAAAAGATACGTTAAAATAAATCTAAATCCTTTGAGTTTCTGAACAAAGACATGGTTTGGATTCCCTTTTATCCACAGCACCTACTTTTTGCAGCTGCCTGAGCGATCCTGCTTTCGGATCCCAGGCCAATAGAGCAAGAATTACCAAGTGATGTCTACTATTCTCCTCTCCTGCATTTCAGCTTGACAGCTCTTTTTCCTTGCTTGACTTGTCCCAAAATTAGGATGACAAGCTTTCCTTAGCTACATTTGAAGATGACAGAATAGCACCTCTTGTTACTCGCTACCCAAAACCAATTACAGTAACAATTAACTAAAGCTGCTATCAGTCTAAATAGATTTATCTTTGTGCTCCATCCTAGTTCCCCTTTTACAAAACAAGTGTTGTCCTGTAAGCCACTGTGTTCTTACCACCATGCTGCCTCATAAGCTGTTTCCTCCTGTCAATGCATTTCTCTTCACTAAAGACTTTTTACAAGTGGCAGTTACCTGGTGTTTGTTGCACCCATCAGGAAAAGGCACAGGTTGGCTGATGGTCATCTAGACAACAAAACAACGGATAGTGCAGGGTGTTTTCCATGGAGCATTGTCAGCTAAACCTAAAAGATTGACTCCTGCACCCAGTCACTTGCAGAAAATTACAGAGGACAAAAGCACACACAAAGAAGGGGCATTAAATTCAATGATGTGTGTGCATACAGGAGCGGAACAGGCAGTTTAATCCTAGAAGTTTTAATTGCCATTTGTCTGGGAAACCCCCATAACTCACTCATTAGTTCTAAGTATTATAGCTTTCCTTAAGAGAGGACAAAAGCCAGAACCTCCACGACATCCTCAGCACCCAATGCCGTCACTTCTCTTAAGGAACGTGGTTCTGTTTTTTCATCGTGTTCCATACACATGCAATATGCCATGAATAATAGCAATGATCCCATGAAAAGATGGTTATTTTTATTGTTATTACAACTACAAGAGGAACGAACAATTTCCATTTAACTTAGAGAATATGCAATCATAAAGCCACTGTCCAAAAAACAAAAATTTAAAAGTGCATTGGTGGTTTTATGCCTTGCTTGGTCCACGCAGTCTTGTGTGGATCCTATAAGCAAATACCTAAAGCAGCAAAACCTGCCATGTGCTGCTCAGATGATATTAAGGACAGGCACATATTACATCCATCTTGCAAAGATAAGAAGCAGCATAAATACAAGTAGTGAGAAGTGAGAATAAAATGCAGATCTAATGTCATTCCATGGTGCAAATCCTGAAACTGCTGCACAAACAGAAGATCCAATCTGTGACAGTTTTGCATCTTCGGACACTGCACGCGATTAGCTTCTGCCATATTTACTAATGAAATGGATGCAGATTTTTCCCTTTAGATTTTCCTATTAAAAACACAACATGCAGTTACTTCATGAATTTATTTTCAGCTGCCAGCAATCAACTGCTTGCTATCAGCTCACAGCAATTACATACAGTGCATGGATATTCTATACCATGCTTGCAGTATTCTGGATGCACAAAAAAACCCCAAAAACAAAGGCAGAGTGAAGAAGACTTAATAAACTTTGTAACAGACTGGAATTAAGACTAGAAATGTTTCAGCAGAAAACCATTTTTCCATAAGAAAAACTTCCAAATGGTGCCTATGCAATGCCAACCAAATCCACACACTTTCTTCCATGCATCAATGCCACTTCGTTCAGACTGGCTGGCTTTTTCTGGAGTGACCCCATCTTGCCTTCTGTATTATTTAAAAAGATTTATAGCTGGGTGTCTCGTGTGCTGAAACATGAGCTCTGACCCCCAGGCTTGGAAGTTGTCAGGCAGAAACATTAATATTATGCCACATTAGGAAAGAAAACTCATCAGTAGCAGCAAACCAAACGACAGAGTGAAACATGATGCTTCTTGTCATACATGACACTGAACATTTAAACACACCCAAAAAGTAGTGCCCTCTAATGTGTCACTTGCTCTGCTGCACCAAGGCAACAGCCAAGGAGCTGTGCCTCAGGTGGGGCTGATCCTGCTAAGGGTGAAACCTACAGTCACCGTAAGCAACAATAAAATCTCAGTGTCACACAAAAACACAAACAGACAATTCTTGTCTAAAAGGACTTAACAGAGATAGTCAGGGTGGAGGATGGAGAGAGACAAAATCTACACGTGGGGCATTAGGAGTCAGAACTGAGAGATGTAAAATGGTTTCTCCAAAAATGCCTGAGAAATCTATGCCTGAGCACAGGACTCTCCTGAGACCCCATCCAGTAACCTCACACCTCATGAGTCTTCTTCAACAAAATCTTTGACACTGACAGGACCGACAAAATCATTTCATCAATAAATGTCTGTGTGCCCACAAAACAGCACAAAGCCCTAACCTGAGATTTTAAAAAGGGTTGGCTAATTTTAATGACTCATAAAATCAGTTGTGATGCTTCATGCTAACAATAGGCACAAACAGCCTAAGCTTCAGGGAATAATCAGATTGCCACACAGGTAAGCAAGGATTTTCCTCACAAATCCCACAGGCAGAGCTTTGGTTTGCAGAATATTTGAAGTGAGCACATACACATATATGTGATTTCTTATCACATATATGATAAAAAAAGATTTATAATCTTTTTTCAGTTTCACACACATTGATGTCAGTAATATGTAAGACTATATGGATTCAAGGTCTGAATTAGGAACACAGAATTTACTATGTCATAAATGTGGTCATTAAAGATACAAAATATTACCCACACACACATTTTGCTCAGATGTGTGTTTTGCACACAACCTACTGGACAATAATTAACCCCAAAAGAAAATGAAATAGAAGAGAAATGAAAAGAGAAGAGGAAGAGAGGGAAGAGGAAGGGGAAGGAGGAAAATAGGAAGAAAGGCAAAGGCAAAATGAAAAACTTGCAGTCTCTGCTTCCTAACACCAGTCTCAAAAGTCACGTGAGCTTCAACTACCTTGATGAAATCAGAGTAAAGACATATATGTTTAATCACTGAGGCAGATATGATTTTTTCAAAACCATATATTTTATTTAAGTATGATTTCCTTTTCATAATAAAAAATGTATTAATATGTACTTTCTGACTAATCTCAGCAATACCTGGTAATTTTCCCATATCTTTAAATATTTCTTAGAACAAATGGTCGTGGGTCTTCTCACATGCCCTGTGCATAGGTGTATGAGTGTGAGGAAGGTCCTGTCCCTCATCTGAGAATCCAAATTTGCTTTCTCAACATCTGTTCCTTTAATGCCCCTTTTATAACGTATAGAAAACCAAAAGCTGAGCACACGGGGGGGATTTTTTTTTAGACATTAATCAGAGAAACTCTAATTCTTATGGAAAAATGAGGCTCAAACAGAGATTTTCACCAGCTTCACGTATTGTTTTTGTACCTTACTGAGCCCTTCTAAAATTCCAACATGCCAGAACAGTTGTGAGCCCTATCATAATTTGCACCTCTCCTGACACTCTGCTAATATCACAGCTTATATGCACCACTAGGCATAGACACAGCCCCTCTTCCCCTGAAGGGTCTGCTCACGAGATGCACACGGGGACATACATAATGCAGAAGTCTGCTGCATCAAAAAAGGGAGTATCAAGAGTGTTTGTGGTCCCTATAAGGTGTACAGAATAAGATGTAATCTTGGTTGCAAGGCCAAAAACCTGGCTTCTGGAAGAGGTATGCATCAGCAAAAGTTTACAGATTTCTTTCACTAAACATCTGCCCTTTTAATGAAAAGTCTAAACCAGCTTGTGGCATAGCTTGTGAATCCTGGAAGTTCTGGGGGGCAGATTGTGGTTGCCTAAATACAGCTAATTGGAAAAACCCTTTTCATTACAATAAAATTTTACATATTTCCCTGACTTTAAAAAAAAAATCATGTAACTTCAAAAAGATTATGGAAAGTTTGACCCCCAAACACAGAGGTTTGGGGCATACAAGATGTTTACTTTCTGAGAAAATGAAACAACACAAATACCAAATTTTCCTGATTTATTCCATCCTTCTTGCTATACTTGTAGCAAGATACCTACCTCCTGCTAGTTGCACAAGTTTTTATATACATGCCATGCAAACAAAAAAGAGCATATACACGAAGAGAAGCAGGGGATGAAGAGAAGAATGCATGTAAATAGCACAAGATGTCACAGTGTGAGGTTACTGCACACTTCTGATAATTTTTTTATTTTTCCTGAGTGAATATGGAAATCCACCTCTGGGCTGGAAAGTGTAAAGACTGGGGACAATTTACAAACGTCTCGTACACGCAGAGAAAAAACTGGCAGCCAGAGGACAAATGCTAGGATTGTGTGCTTCCCAGGCCTGCAGACTTTCAATTAAATTAAGTTCTAATAATTGTGACTACATTAGCAAATATCAAAGAGTGAAATCAGAATACAAACAGAAAGGAAGGGAATATTTTTAACGGATCTGTTATTTGCAAAACAGTCAACCATCAACAATGATGACAATTCAGTTGAAGTTTCACAAGTGCTAATCAGGGATAAGGTTTTTCAATGATTTTTAGATGAAATAAATTGAGAACTTTGAAGAAGTCTACTACATTTTTAAGTTTTTTTCTGTCAATGGGAATTCGTCATGCCAGTCTAAAGATTTTTTTTTTCCCTGGGTATTTTTACACGCACAGCCGGGAAATTGCACTCAACCCAAGAAAGACCCAGCAAGCACAAAACTCGAGCAGAGATGAGCGTTGCACAATGCTGATGCCATGTGCTTTGTGCATTTAGAAAAGGCAAATCAGGCCTGACATGAAGGGATCAGAAGGAGCATTTGGCTTAGAGAACTGTGGATAAGGCCAAGACTGTCAATGTTGCAATCGGAGGCTCTGGGACAGACAAACAGCTCATGCCCAGGTCTAAGTTCACCAGGACCAACACGCTGCAATTGCTGATCCTGCAGTGAAGCTGCCCTGTGTACAAACTGTGCCCCTTCCGTGCTGAACTTGCCACACACGGGTAAGCTGAACCCAGGGAAGGTGTGGCCTCTACCAAGGAGTGCACAACAGCCATGTAAAAATCAGGAAAAATGAACGGGGCTTACGGATTTCCCATATGGTGAAGCACTGGCCCATGTACACATTATCAAGAATAACCTCTACCCCTGAGTTCAAGACACTTTGTTTCACAGCACTCCCTCTCTTCCAGAAATTCTCATCCCAAAGCTGAAGATGTTTCCTCCCCTGTGCTATACAAAATTCAGGGCAAGAAGAAGTGGCAACAAAATCTGAGATTTGCTTAAAGAAACCCAAGTCTAACAAAAGACAACTGGCCAACACTCAGGAGTACTTCCCAGAATGGCCAAAACTCTCCAGAATCAAGGAGGCAAGTCCATACACTGCACTCATAGCTTGAAAGCTCTCAAATAGGTTGCAGGATTTTTTTCCACGTCTCTTTTTATCCAGAACCCCCCTTATGCCTGAAAACACCTCTGTCAGATACCTCACTGCTAATAAAGAACGCTTTAGACAATACACCCCCTTGTGAGTTCCAGAGTTCATGTAGGAAATCAAAGTTAATAGTTTCTCAATACTATTTTCATTTCCTGCCCATGATCCCAGTGCAGCAAAGTATTTAAGCATGTGCTTTAAACTTTGTTCTAGAAGTGCTCAAGAAGCACTGCTACGTGGTGCTTTTCCTGACTCCACTTGGAAGTGCAGAAGAAGGGCAACACAAGATAATTAACATTTGCAGTACACATTCCTTTCATTTGAATTTCACTTCCTGCTCAAAAAACACAATTGTAATTTGCACACTACTATTCTGAGAAACTTTCAATCAATATGACAGTTTAAAAAATTATTTCACATGATACATAAACAGCCTGGAGCAAATGAGTCCAACAAAAATAAAATACTTGCAAATAGAAACAGCAAAGAGTTTCATTTCACTCTAGAAAATTAAAGAAACCTGCTTAAAAACAAGTTAAATGAGTAATGTATTTTTCCAAGAAAAGTTTTTTTGTTTGGGTTTTTTTTTTTAAAGATGAATGAGTTGACAGATGTTTTACTAAAACCATTAAGGCAAGATGGCAATAATTTCTGGGTATGTTAACTAACCCACTGCTAGCTGGATCATGTGATGCATGACAACACAGTTTTCACATTAGGTGCAGAAGCAGTTTACCAGTTTGAAAGTCAGTCATGTGAGTCTCCTGTGCCCCAGCCTTCCTATCCCCAATCTAGAACACCATCAATAAAGGGACAGATATAAATATACCTGCGTGTAACTTTAGCAACAGATTTAAGGTAGGTGCTTATTAATATCATGAAGATATGATTCTTAATGATGTGGGAGCAGAGCCTTATATAGGTTTGAATAATGACATTGTCTCATTGCATGCATAGTTTGTGCTTTTGTCTGAGACAGGTTCATTTTTCACTGGAGGGGAAAGGTTCATCTCGCACGAGGGGGGTAACCAGTTGATGTTACAAGGCTGACGATTAGCCCCCTCGCTGTTCCACATGACACTGGGAAGGACTCCAGCAGGCATCCTTAATGCCTGCTTCAGCATCTTGAAGAAATTAATGAACACAGCTTCGATGGCAAAACATTTCAATCAACCCCAACCAGCTGTGCCTACCATTTAAAAAATATAAATTAGAAAAATGACATATTTCTTTAAAAACAGGCTTATCAGAAGTTTCTTCGAAGGATACAAGTTATTTTGGGAGCGAGAGAGGGAGGAATAAAAAGGAAGAAGGACAATGGTGGTTAGTGCCAAAAGATGTGCGATGGCCCCTGTGTTTGTTGAACAAATTAAGCACGTTCTGGTTTTTCACCTGCTGAAGTAGCAGCAGTGCATATGGCCCAGAAGTTAAAAATAAGGAAATATGCATACATTACCATACTTAATGGACGACCCTCTCCATTTAATATGCAAATTTCCTGAAATATTACTGAATGCCGTCTGTTCTAAATGAATAAATTTGAATTGCAATTAGAATAATCTTGTATAATTAATGAAAACTGTCAATTTTGGTTCATAAGTAATTTGATTAACAGGATGATGGGACACTTATCAAGTTCACTGGACTGCTAGGGTATGAGAAAGCTGACAGGGAAAATAAGGTGGTCCAGGCACTTAGGCACCACTGGAATATTATCCTAAATTATTGATAACACAAGCTAATGAACTTCAGAAAGTGAACTCTGCATGCTTTATTTAAAGGGACAGTGCAGTGGGGTGGTAAGGACTGCTTTGGTCATGATAGCCTTCTCCAAAATGCAGTCGTGCCATTTACCCGCTCTCATAGGAGAAAAGAAAAGAAAAAAAGATCCACAGGCAACAACACACACCTACTTAAACCTGAAATTTACACTTCCCAGCTGCTTCCAGAGAGGGAAAAAATGTTCACACCATAAACGTAAGAAAGGGACAATGCAAGCCAGGTGGAACACAGTTTATATAATGTACCACAGCCACTATTTTATGTTGTATTTCCATTGGTTAAAAACTGGCACTCATTACACCTGGTTTTCCATGTTTTTTTCTTCCTATCATCTACCATGCAACTGGCCAGCAATATTTTTTTAAAATGAGCTTTTGCTAATTGAAAACAGGAGAATGTTAATGTATCAGTTTCAGTCTTATAAGAAAAGCAATTTTGAAAACCAGCCACTACACACCCAAGAAAAGCCCCAACTCTGAGCTCACCATTTCCCCCAACCCACGTGTTCCCCGACAATGCCATTCTGCCACAAATGGGAAAGATGACTGTAGGCCAAACCTCTGGGCTAATACACCACTCCCTCTGTAATTCCATTAACTTCGGGGGTCAGGGAGGATGTAATCCAATGCAAAAGTTGCCAGTAATGGCATTTTAAATCAGTACAGCCATCAGCACACACAGGCTGCAATTCTGATAATCTACCTAATGAGCCCAAATGTGAGTAATATATGTGAACCTTAGTAAAAATATCAAATCCATGGCAATGTCTGAGGATATTAAGTTTCCCAAATCAGTTTAGTTTTCAAATGAAAAGTTCAGCCGGATATGGTATCCTGCCACAAAATGGAATATGGTGAAATTAGAAGGGTATTTTTTTCTTTTCCACTCAGTCTGTCTTACAAAGACATTCCTCTAACTTGACTCCAAACACATCATTCACCTCTCTTATGAAACTATGTCCTATTTTATACATTGCACATGGCGTTCAGTGCATGCAATTATTCCACATCGCCATCACACAACCAACAGAACAATTCTGAATGCAACTTCAGAGTGAGATCTCTTTCCAAACATCCTGATAAAGCACATCCTGGATACACCCACACAGTATAAATGGAATCCAATGCAATCCGGCCTTTTAAATTTTGCAAACAACAAGTTGAAAATGGTAAAATCGCCTGCTGAATGAGCCTCTCCTTGGGCTGAGCGCAGGCACAGAGCCAGGGGATGCTGGGAGATCGTTTGGAAAAGCCTGCTATTATATAACAAAAGCCAGGGTGCATAAGCAAGGTTTTTAAACCATTAGAGCACTGAGAACTCAAACCAGATTTTCAACTAATCACTGAAAGACACTTCTACAAACCAGGGACCAAATTTCTGCTGAATTTCGGGTTCAGACACTCTGAGCACCAAACCACCGGCACTACCTACAGGAAGGCCACAACTTTGAGTAGGGTGTAAGCGTTCACAGACACAAGAACAATACCTCATTTATAAATCAAACATTCTGATAATGTTCACATCTTGCCTCATGCAGAACATTTCAACACAGGAGGCAACATTTGTCAAAAGTACAAGCATCTGGAAAAGGCTTTTTGGAACTGAAATGCTCCAAACCGCAGGTGTGTTGTTATAGGTAGACATTATTAGAATTTGCAAAGCCAGAAATTAGTTCACTTCACTAACCCTGCCCTATATTCCTACATAGCCATTTTAGCTTGTTTCCACAAGAAAATGTAGTTACTGCAACACTGAGCAGCATCAGAGACACCCAAACACTTCTGAGCTCAGATCTTGGTACAGTGCTCATCAGTATGGCAAATAAACCACATTACAAGAAAACAATGCCATAATTGGCCAGTGGGGCAGTTTCCGGTCTTCTTCCCCTGAGGCAATCAGGCCTTTTTTTTAGTCTCATTTCCTAAGGAAACCAGGATCTGCGAGATCACATTGTCTGCTCATGAGTCTCTCCCCCTAATAGTTTTAACCCTTTGTCCATTCTCTCTGTAAGTCTCACAAAAAGCAAAGTTTTGATATTTTCATGAAAATCCCTTGAGAGAAAAAGAAGTCCTGCCACAAAAGGGAAGACAGGTACAATTCGGCCAGGCAAGCAGCAAATGCATCCTTGTGCAGCCCAAGTGGAAGGGAGCAGAGGATACAAGGATCACAGCTCTAAAGGAAGGCAGGACAGCACTGGATGTTTGCAGCGGAACTCAGGTTCACAGGAAAGTACTGAGAATATTGGAGTGAGGGCTGTAAAGGTTATGTCAGTGATCAAAGAACATTATGGTGACAAGCAGACATGATGAATGGAGTTATTGTGATAAAGGAGCACAGGAAACAATACAAATCTGTGGAAAAACAGGGTTTAGTTTCATTAGTTTCACTGCTCATGGAACAAACTCTTATTCCAACAAAGCTATACTCTTTTTTTTGTATCTCTGCTTTTTCCTTCACTGCCCTTTTCAACTACTGCATTTTTTTTCTTGCTGCTTTCAATGTGGCTATGGAAAAGCATCTTCTGCAACCAGTAAAACAACAGACCTGCTTAAGAAAATACTACATTATCAGTCACACATGAACATAAGAAAGGTTATGTTTATGTCCTGACTTCACTCATTAATAGAATGTAGAAATTCTGTGCAATTCTGTCATGCCCCTTCTCACTATGTTTCAACTTTCATAAATGTTTGCGCTAATTTTCTCAAGAGATGTCCTTGAAGAATCCAGCAACCATTTTAGGAGCGTTATTACCCCAATTTAGGAACAGGATAAGTGTGGCAGTAAGATGCCTCTAACTCACCGTATGACTACGGAAAGATTAATTCTACAGTGCAAACAGCAAAGTTGAGAAGCCCTGTGAATAGACCACGAGACTGTACTTCCCTTTACCCCACTATTCTAAAAGCGAGAGATCAACTAGCATTATCCATTTGGACATGTAAAGGGTAAGTAAATATAGTCTAAACAAAACAACTGGGAAAATCTCCTGTTCTGAATCTGTGGGATCTGTTTCTACACATAATGACAGAGCATTCTTTAGGATTTCATAGGAGTGATAATGACCTATCTTACTGAGGAAACATGCCAGTTAAAGCACAGCTAAAAGTTCTGGTGAAATCTCCTATCTCATTCGTTCACACAACACAGGAGAGTTTCAAGTAACACAGTTCTAGTTTTATAGTGGGGTAAGACTGAACTATCCACTACATAACAAGCAACAACACTGGAGAGGCGGCTGAAGGACACACCAAGATGTTGGACAGAAAAATGCCTCTATTTAATTCTCTGTCATGTGAATGGGAAACATAAATATTATATTCCCCTGGCAGAGCTTCAGAACTACGAAGGCAAAGGGCAATCCCCAGCAGGTGAGAAAAAATATCTGTTGGGAAAATAACCAAAATTTGGAAGTCCTTCGCTTGGGTGATATCAGCAACCATTCAATTGAATAGAACCTATCTATTCTTATCTTATTCCTATTATCATGGCATCCAAGAACCATTACCATTTGCTCTTCTTGGTGGCTAATGCTGAAACAACCATGGCAAGACAAAATAGAAAATAAATTAAAAAATAACTCCAACGTAGATTTTAGTGGAATAAACCCTTCTGGATATGGATGTAAATAACAAGCTTATTTATTCATGCTCCTTAAATATAGACATTTTTTTTCAGTTGGCTGAGTTAAGAAAATGAATTATTTTCAAACTGTTGAGGTTAGGAAGGGAAGGTTGGAAGAGGGTGAGTGTTATACAAGGCCTTGCCTCAAACAAATGAAAATCTTTGAGTGAATTATGGTCTGACTAGTTTCTTTTTTAAGACACATCAAGGCATTTCAGTATGTGTCAATAAAAGCCCACCTGGAGGAAGAAATTACAGAGCACTGGAAAGAACGCCAAGATTACTCAAGTCTTTGTGTTTTCATTTGTTTTAAATCTGTGTGTTGTTAAAACAAATGTAGAAATTAGCCATATGGGAACTTAGTTTTGGTGCAATATCTTCATCTGTCACCGCATTTGGAAAAAAAGCACACACACAACAAGATCAGTGGCCAGGGAGGGAGGGTGAGAACAGCACACAAGGAAACAATGCTGAACATATGCACAGGATTTCGACCTCGCAGCATGGTGACTAATGATTATTTCATAAATATTGAAGCTGGGATGGATTCTTATTACTGTAGGGGTACATTTTTAAAGATCATCTAACAGTTACTGTATAGGAAGGTAGCTCACACCTCTCACTGGGACAACCTGCCCTTCTACTCAGTGTTTCTCACCCAAATGCAATCCACACACTATTTTCAATTCAAACCTTAGACCCAATCCATGTAAGACAGGGGCTTAATAGCTTTCCAAACTCTCATTTGGCCTCAGTTATACAACCAGCTGACACTGAAAATAATTAATGCCCTTTAGGACTCGCATCTGCTCCTATGGTTCCATGTCAAGGTTTTTAATTGGGCTATTTTGGCATTTGGAGACAATGGCAAGGTGAAATAACCTTTCTTTAATATTTCTGAGGTCAGAAGTTAGTCCTGCCAAAGGTCATCCTTCAGGTTCACAAATGAGTCATTTGTATCACCTAATGCAATCTGTGACTTGCAAATTGCACTGGGAGATGTTCTAGTGCATTAATTAGTCCATGTGGTGAATACTGAATTCATCATTACCAGTGAAGCCTGTGCAGGCGTGCCAATACTCGTTTTGGTGGGCTGCAGTAGCTGATTATATTACATATTCTCCTTCAAACCATGGCCTTAAATATCAGGCCTTGTTTCCTGCTAGAAGCAAAGACAAGGACAAAGCAATACTCTCTGGACAGTGCAACACAGAAAACTTACACATCAGGAATTCTCCAAGTGTGCAAGGAGCCACCTCAGCTCATTCATTTGGGTTCTGACTGTCATCCAGTACATCCCCAACCAGCACCACTGCTGGACTGTACTCAAGTCAGAAGACTAGTGGGAACTTCAGAAACTAGGCTTAATTGTCTCCTGCTCGTCTGAGCCTAAAGAGTAGTTCTGATTTATTTAAATTTTTTTTTGTTAGCTGGTTGGTTGGTTTTCTCCATAGCTGTGGGGATTACAAGCTTTAAAAACAGACAGGCATAAGCAGTAATTAACTGCAATTCTCTAGTGACCCCGTGTCTACAAAAGCAGGGCCTTTTAGAAAAACAGAGTGAAATTGCAATAGCACTACTAACATCTTTCAGAAAGGATCTGGTTATCAGACAACTGTCCCAAGTTTCCCAGATTTTATTTCCAAAAGTGATGTGTCACTATCATCTTGTATGCCTGCATAGGGCAGAGCCACTCTTTTCAGGCCTGAGGATCCCTCTGGGGGCAGACGGGGGGTTTCTCTTGTGTTTTTCCCCACATGCTTCCATGCCCCAAATCTCCCCCTGCACTGGTGCTCCATGGCTGGTGCTGTTCCCCACATTCCTCACAGCTGCCTGCCCCACACCCTTGCTACATTTAGGGTCCCTCTGTGCCCAAAGATAGGTCAATACCAAGCCCAAGGCCACTTTTTAAAAACCAACATTCAGTCGAGGTTCCTTGCTGCATAGAAACCTTGCAGAGATTTTCACCCCAAGCCACAGTCTGATCTTTCAGCTGGTTGGCAGCTATTGCCTATAATGAAGGGATTATTAATTTCTGTTTCAAAGGGATAGGAGATCAGGATATGGACACGGCATGACTGTACCATCTGTGCGGTTGACATATATTGATTCATACCATCTTCCCATCTGTCCTTGACACTACAGAGCATCAGAGGTCACAATCAACTCTTTGCTGGAATTCCCCCAAAAAACAAGTTTTCATCTAGTTCCTTGTCAAAAAAACCACTTCGAACCACTTTTACAGAAAATGGATCATCTCAGATACAGAGCCCCTAGTTTAGCCTTCTAAATATATCCCACACAAGAGGTATAATAATGACAAGTATTATCACACAGCAACAAATAGGCATTTCAATGTCCCTCAACAAAAGGCTCAGGCTAAAACATTGCTCTTGAAACAGAAAGGGATTGAAGGAACTGTGAAAATTACTAAAGTTCTAAAATGATTTGCATACATATATTACACTAGGTACAACAACCAGTCAGAGCAGAAGGTGGAGAAATGTGAAGTTGGGTGGCATGTGCCTATGGAAAGTGGTGGAGAAAAAGAGAAAACCTGCAGCTGAGTAAATCATGAAATGTATCAAAGTCTCTGGAGACGACCTAGTTTTGTTTTCATGACAGGTATCATTTTTTTTCCTGTCATCCTATGCAAATTGCTAATAGCTCGGAAATGAAAACTTTTGAAATGGCCATTTTCTGGCTTTTGTCGGTTTAAATATTTCATCTGGCAGAGCCCACAGTGTTACTGGAAGCACTGTGTGTAATCTAGGCTTAAGCAGTGCTCATGCGAGACTGTATTTTCTGTGAGTTACAACTGTCTCAAAACAGCCTTAGGTTAAAACATGTCATGCCTTTTTTCTTCACTCCAAAGAACTGGCTGAAGAAAATCCAACCAGATATGAACAAACCCAGAATTTTTAAAAGTCTGTGGTAGGAGGAATGGCAAGTAAACAATCATTTTTTTGTTGTTGCTGTTGTCACAGAAATGACTGCACAAGTCCTTAAACTTAAATAATAGAGTTTAGTCCTCACGCACTGCTTTCCTCTTCGGGCTAAACCAAGCTAAACTAAGCGAAATCTCAAACATTCTCGCACCACCTTTTTTTATACTTAAAAAACAGGAAGGGAAAAGGACAACATGGTCTGTTGGAGGACCACATCTGAAGTTGTGGGCCCTGATTTGATTTACGGCCATGGCTCACACTATTAAACTCTACCAGGATCAATTTCTCTACTGACAGCGTTAACACTATGTGAAATCTCTCTGCTGTTACCAGAGTGCAACAGTGAGGAAAAGCCCCAGAGAAAGAGCTTCTGCTGGATGCAGCCTGTGCTTCCAACATGGCAACTCCATGTGTTCAGCCAACAAAAATACAGCCAAAAAGCCATGGATCAGGCCAGCTGAGGATGCTCAGGTGACAACAGCTCCTTGGCAGGTACATTCTACCTGGTTACCCATCCCCACTTGCCAGGACAGCCCAGCCAAGGACAACCTGACACATTTCACAGCAGCTGTGCAAACTCTCCGATTTATTTTTTTCTGAACGACCCAGCCATGTTCTGAAACTCAACGCCAGCAGCACACCGCTGTTGTGGTTTACACCTGATACCTCCCCTCTGCATCATCTGTGCTCGCCCAAGTGAGGAATTTTATGAATTGACTTTTGAGCGCGTCCATCCACAACAGGTGACGGCACGCCGGGGTGCGCTGGCTGCTGGCCCTGCCTGCGCCCTGCGCCAGGCAGCTTCCCTCGGCGCCGCCTTGGGCTGTGGGCTCTGCTGGGTGTTTGTGTTCGCTTCCAGGGGATTAAACTGCATTAGGCGGGGGGGAAAAGGGGCACAAACCCAGCGAGGAGTGGGCCCGCAGCGCTCAGGGGCCGCCACAACATGGCGCCGCGGCCAATGGGGCACGCGCGGCGCCGGCCCGCGCGGCGCTGCCACCTGGCGGCCGCCGCCGAGCACTGCGCCCACCCCGGATCTTCCCCAAAAAAACCCCTCATTTTTGTCACCCCAAACCTCCTAATTTTTATCTTTCTCCTCCAAAAATCTAATTTTTGTCACCCCCGCGGGGAAAACACCACAAAGATGGGTGGGCACCAGCTCCCTCACTGGCTTCCTCCCACACGTTCAGCCGTGAGGCCTTGGGGTACCTGGCGGTGTGAGGCCCAAGGCTGATAGCATGAGGTGGCGGTGTTAATGAAGTAAAATATTGCCACGTTATTGTTAATCTCTTAATAAATGCATTGAAAAATGGGTACCCGTCCATTAAAAGCTGCCCAGGGGTTGCGATGTGAGCAGGCAGGTTTTCTCCATGTTAATTTACAGTGGGCAAGTCAGAAAGTAAAAAGACCTAGGCGAGTTGCAATGCAGTCAGCTTAAGAGTGCACACACAAAACGAGGTTTTGGGATTTACCGTTTGACTCCTCACCAACTTTTAAGGTTTCACAATCACATTCCTTTTATGTGCTTTTTTCTCCTCTCCAAAAATCCTTTTTTTTTTCCCCTCAAAAATACACTTTTAAAATCCCACTACAGCATGTGAAAGCAGCACACCAAGAAACGAAAAAGTGAAGGCTTGGTCCATCTCCCATGAAAGCTTGGTGCAATATCAGACACACTCTAAGTCTCTACTTGCATTAAACAGAGAACCCATCTAAAATGAAACCTTCTGAAAGTACTAGGTGGTTAAGTACCTTGAAAATCATGTTTCAAGGGTACATCAGGGGATTTGTCTTTGCTGAGGTGGATGAGAAGCCAGCCCTTTCAAGGTATTTGCTGTAGACATCACAAGAAATCAAAGTCCTGGCGCCTATAGGAGCTGAGGCACCAGAGTGGCTGATCAGAGCCCGGGGATTTACAGTCACAACAGTTACTGACAACAAATTGTAGGTGCTCTGCAAATCCCCACGCGCTGACGCGCGAACGGTGCCTGAGACACAAAGTGCCAGGGCTGCCCTCAAGTACGCTAATGACACCGTCGGAAATTACAGCAAATAAACCAAATAGCAGAGGAACTATGGAAAAGGAGGAAACACCCAACAGGTCAGCTTCCATTAGTTTTCATACCTGTCTGAGTCCGTGTTATTTCACTTTGTAATAAAAGGATAAGGAGATCTTTGTAGTTATTTTACTGAGGTCAGAGAGGATGACGTGCATCTAGAGCAGCCTTCATAACCAAGCAGCAGGAGCATTAGTGATCAGCTCAGAACTCACCTGAAGGCTAAAGCCTGAATTGTATTATCATTTACTTTTGTAAATCTGTTATAATGCCTGTCATTCAGTCTGGCTTTTACCCATTCTTGCGTTTATTCTGTGCATGCTCTATCTCCTTAATGCAAATGAATGTATTTATGTGTTGGTTTGTTGTTTGTTTTAATAAGTAAATGTTTTTTTAATGAATAAATGCTAAAAAAAAAAACCCAAACAAAACCAAACCAGATTTCTGTGATTACAAATTCACTTTACCTTTTCTCTACCTCCAGAGCAATACAGTGATCCAGGAATCAACTATCACTTATCCCTGTAACTTCCTGTAACCTTCCTGTCTGGGCACGGCAAAGATAACCTCTGCCCCACAGGGCTCACAGTCTAAAAAGCTTTGTCCCACATAACCTCATCACAGTAACCCTTTCTGCATCTTCCTCCTCCGTTTCTTTGCCACGCATGCTTTAAGAAATAATCTCAAGTGCTTCCCTGTCGTCTTTTTTAGTGATAGTTGCGGTCAACAAGTGAATGCTGCAGAATCCCAGTAATTAATCCTTGCACGTGGAACAAAACCACCCTCACATCTACCTGCTTCAAAAAAAACGAGGAGACATTCCTCACGAGGAGACAGCATCTCACGAGCACAACATCTAACACAAATTCAGTGACGCTTGCCACAAGCAGACCAGAACAATGTTTTGCTTCCTATGAAGACCTTCAAGCAGTTGCCACTGGCAGCAAACAAACCACATAATTCTCTGTTAAATAAGTTACCAGAAAATAAAAAATAGAAAGAAACTCCATTACTTAACATATTCATCCCCACATCTGGATGATAAAATATAATTCTTATTGCAAAATATAATTTTTAGGCGCTATGTTCCCTATCTGCAATTACATCAAAATCACATTAATTGAGCTATAACACTGTCAGGCCCAGCAGCTGGGAGGCACATCCATACATTCTAAAGAGGTGGCCATTAATTCAGCGCTCCACAGCGTCGCAATGAAGCTGGGATGTCCATTCCCCAACGTGATTTACTGTCTTTCAAGCTGCTTAAGTGGGAACCTCTACAAAAAGATTTAAGTTAAGTGACTCTTATGCCGAGCTGGAGCTCATTTATTATTGAATTAAGTTTTCATTTCTTTTAAAGGGAAAGAGAAATACAGTTTTATTCGAAACAAGGTAAAAACTGTTCGAAGGAATCAACTATTACAATTTAGGAAGTAAGAATATGTATCAGTGGGTGACAGTGGCATTTTGCTTTTCTATTGGTCTAATGACAAATTTAAAAAATATTTATGTACTTATAGTAGAAATGCACATATATATGGTTTATGTATATATGTATGTATTCAGATATGGAAAAAAATATATATATAATTAGAAATGTAGGTACAGATTAAATGTATCGGAAACATTTATGAGCCTAAGTCCCAAAACTAAACATAGGCTTAGTTTTAAGACTATATATGCCTGGTCCCTTAGCACCCCTTTTCATATACTAGCAGTTCTTTCTCTTTAAATAATGTATTCAACCAAATTCTAGTTTATAAAATATATTGTATTTTACTTCTTTTCAATAAAAAAAAGACTTGCACCTGGCCCTCAAGCACCTTAGTTAAATGGTGATAGAAAGGGTGGGTGTTGTTTTTGTCATGTACTAAAAACTGAGTCTGACAGAGAAACAGAAATTTATCCTTCTCAAACAGCAGGTACCCAATTTCTGCCCTGAAATTGGAACATCAGAACACAGCAATCAGTGCAATATTTGGCCTCTGTCCTCTAACCACATGAAAGAAATATATTGAGCTAAATTTGCTGCCAGCTTAATTTTATTGAAATTAGTGGAGTTTTTCCAACAAAATACTTGGCATCTTACATTTGATAGGCAAAATGTGCCAGTGCAGGGAATAGGATTTGGAGGGAAAGCACTTATTCTGTATGCTTAATATTTCTGCATTGGCTAAATATTTCTGAGTAAAATATACTTTAAAATAATAATTAAAATTTGCTGGGACCCCCATAATGGTGTCATTTACACTCCAGTCACATGAGTCTACAGCACAAGACCCTTTCATAATTAGGAACGTACACTATATAAGCTCCCTCCCTAATTAGCAAATTATGTTGAAAATAGCATCCTGCTAATTAACGGTTATTATGGCATTTCTGAAGCTGAAGCTTTAATTATCACCAACCTAATGATTGTGTACAGAAAAAAACAACTTTTTTTTCCTTAAATTATCAATAAGGGCAGGAGATTATTATCAGGCGAATCTGCTGACGGCTGATTAATTTGTTTGATGCAAAGTTGCTGTGTGTTTCATATTATTTTATCGGAGTTGCAGGAAAAAGGTACATAATTTGGTTTCATTAGCAACTACTGCTATTTATCACTAGAAGATACCCCTCCCTTTTTTGTTGTTTGTTCAATTCCCTCTGTGTTTTTGCCTGCACCAGCATCAAAGTCAAGAGCAGGAAGTTTTAATTAAGTGACACTAATGAGGTCGTTGAAAATGATACTTCAGCAATTCAGCATGCTGTTAAATGTGTTTATTCTATAATGTCATCAAAGGTGATTGTTTTCCCTTGTAATAGATAAAATTCATTACCATAAGCATTGTACTTTTGAGTGTTAGAGATACAAAATGCGAGTTAGTCAGGTGTGTCTGTTGCACATTTCATCTCATCTACCTCTGTAAATGAATTTGCATCTAAAACTATCCCTTGAAAAGGAAATGTAGCATGAGCTGTAGTTGTAAGGGGCTTTTTGTTTAGCAATAGCTGGCTGTGAGTAACCTGCTTGGGTGTGATGATTGGAGCCCTACTTTTAGAGCTGCCAACCCATTCACAAGTGCATCTCGAAATTCTCTTGGCTGTAGCCTATTTTGCTAGTCCTAATCAAACAGTTTGAATGAATCATTTCCAGTTTGCAAAGGAGCTGTAGAGTAGTGATAAGAAGAATAACAAGATTTGAAAAATCAAAGAAATCACGATAGGCTGAAAATATGGTAAGGCAAGGCATGTTTTGAAAGGAGAGGTTGACCACCTGAACTAGATGGAAAACACACTCTTCAAATCTGAATCAGGAGTGGTTATGAGCATTTATGAGTCTCGGTTGCTCTGTTCCTCACTGGGGATTTGGCCATATAGAAATAACCTTTGTTTGGCCCTGCATTTGCACAGGAAAAAAACCTTAGAGATGTTTTTAAGATACGGCTCCTACAAACACACAAAACCCAGAGATCCTGTAAGCAGAGCTATTGAAGAGATATACTCATATCTATAGATTTGTCATGAGCAGGGGCTAAAAATTCACAAAGGATCCTAAATGTTTGGGACAAGACAAGCCTTGTTGGAGAGACAATGTTTGTATCAATGTAGCATCTGGTCTGATCAATCCTCAAATTGTTTGATTCCTCAACAAATAGATTTCAGAATTCTAAAAGAAGTAATAACAATCTTAAATTCAATTTGCAGAACTATATTCAAAACTATATTCTAAAGTACAAATCTGAACATATTAAGGGAGCAATAAGGCAACTTAAATGGGGTTCAGCTCTCCTGACACCTTGCAGTAGGTTACAGACATTCAGCTTAGCTCAGAACATAGTACAGCCCACAAGTACTTCCTGGCAACCCACTTCAACCCCAAAATTTCACTCATATGATTAAAAACGTCAAAATGTTGCTTTTCTGCCCTTGTATGCTAAAAAAAATAAGGAACTAGGTACATGTGAACACTAAGGAGAGTAAAAATGTAGTGCACATTTTCATTGTATTTTTTTAAACTACTACAGTTCTGAGATTCTAAAGTTTTCCTTATTTAGAATAACATGAAACTAAAAAACTGGAGAAATAAGCTCTATGGGAAAAGTCTCCCTTTTCTTCCCTGAAGAATGGAGGCAATAATTTGTTTTGGTTTACATCAAATTAATTTTTAAAAACTCCATTTCCTTCCAGCAATTTCTTTTTTAAAAGTCAGACGAGGCAAAAACAAAAAAAACTACAAGTTATTCAGAATGCCAAAGCACCACAAATATTTTTCAGTGGCAAAAGTCCAGTGTTTCCAATAAATAGCATTTGGACACTGCTCAATTGCTAAGTGAAATACAACATGGCATATGCGGGCTTAATACTGGAAATCTTTACTTACAGTTCAAATTTAGAGCTGCCTTTCAAAGCTTTGGTCTTGGTTTTAAACACCTGGCCCATCCTGCATGGCTTTCCGTCTGGCCGGAGCGAGAACGCCCTCCAACTCAAACAATGTAAAGCCACCAAATTCACCTTTTCCTTTGGTCCACAACAAATATGGCCAGGGCCATTTGGATTTGTTGGTCCAGCCCTCTGGAGAACCCAAAGAACACAGTATTCCCTGACGTGATATTGTAAAGAGATGCTTCACCCTGGGAATATGAATTGTGTTTTACAGTGCAAAGCCACTCACTTCCCCCAGTTGTCACCCCTTGCAGTTGCTAACGCTGCAGGGACACATCAGAATGTGCTGGAGATAAGAGTCTCATCCTTCCTCCTTGAAGTCAATGGCAAAACTCCTATCAATTTCAATGGGGCAGAGCTGGACCTTTAATGAGAAATAAACAGCTCCCAAAGTGATTTTTTTACAAATAATAGTTACAGTGGCACCACAAACAAGCTGTGATGGCTGGATAAGACATGAAAAGAATTTTCGCTTTACAGTCAGGAGCAGGGAATTAGAAATTGCCTGCAAACTCACCCACCCATCCCCACGGCAGGAGCCATAAATCATCATTTTGTCCACACTGAGCAAAAAGCAGGAATCGCAGCAAGATGCAGGGAGAGCCGCCCTTCATGTGGACAGCAGGGGACACGTCTGGGTCACATGACCCCTAACCTTATCTTTATTTTTCCATCAAGCTCTGTGACATTTGTCCTTTTTCATTCAATAAGATGCAGGACTATTTGCCATTTTCAAGTAACCCCATTATACAGTACTTCTCATTGACAGACGCGTCCCCGCAGCACAAGGTGCTTTAACTCTTTCTAAGAGGTTTCTTCCCAACTCCTGTATCCCGAGTGGGATTTTGTGTTTTGTTTGCTTTGACAAAAAGAAGAAAGGGAAAAAAGAAAGAAAGAAACATACCCCCTGGGAAAGTTAACCTCAAAACATAACATTTCCAAAGCAGGATAAACCACCATCGTAACTGCAGAGGACAACATAATTACAGGCAAAACCATAGAAAAACAGATGTACTGAGCAAGCAGTCTTGGCAGTCCAAAGTTAGAAGGTCAATAGGTTGAGTTGCCTAAATTGTAGCTTTTTAAAGCAGGCATTAGTTTCTTTCTGCAGATTAGCCACTTGAGGATCTATATTTTGTCTGAAATCACAGGCACCTTCTCATCCAAAAGCCGAGCTTCTCTAGAAATATAAAAATTGACATAAAACTTCATTCCAACTAGTACAAAGGGCTGGGGAGGAGCTGTGTGTAGAAGCTGACAGTTTGCATCTCCAGAAGGTTTCTACCAGCTTCACAGAATGTTGTATCCTATCAGTGACTGAAGTTTGGAGCTGTGCTGTCCTACACTCATCTTAAGCAGCTGATTCTGGTGTCAGTCTTCCAAGTGGGAAAGGACATCCCATCTTTATCTGTCCTCTACAGACTGAAGGTATCCTCAGGGGAACAAGCACCTTTATATCTGAGTCCTGACATATTTTTCTGGAAAGCTGAAGGATGTACTCACCTCCTCTTCCTGTGATGTTAAAAATTTTCACACAAGCCCTGACAATTTTAATAGATTGGAAGGAGTAAGGAAGAGCTACTCTTCCCTTTTTACAGATAAGAAACTGAGGCCCAAAGAAACTTTGTAAAATAAGTTATTCTGGCAAACCAGGGCTTTGAGAAAGAATCTCTCTAGTGACAATCAGCAGCCTTATGGCTCTCAGCAACTTTCCTCCACCTCCACACACACACATGGCCTCCCTGCCATAAACATTTTTGATGAACCCAGCCTTCAAGGTAGAGAACCTTTGCAAAGGGGAAAGACCCAGACCCTTGAACAGAGGACAAGATGAAATATTTCAGGCAAACCCAAACAATGCCCTTACTCGTAACGGGTGCTCAGCTGCTCCACTTCAGGATGCTGCTGATAGAAGCAATGAGAACAATGTTCTTCACAGACACATTTCAAGGACATCTCCAAGTCACTAAAGTGTTTTTAAAACTCTGTGATGTAAATTTGTTTATTGTATTAAAGTCATTTACCTCTCAGGTAAAGTCCTGAGAAGAGATCCCTCTCACATGGCACAAAACCTGGTAGAGGCAAAGGTACAGTTGACATACACAAACACTCAAGAGAGTTTCACTGCCTCTGAAGGGCTAAGTTCCCTCCAGCCCTGCCTCTGCTCTACTGAGAAAAGAGGAAAGCATTGCTGTGCAGTACAGAGGTGCCTTCACCATGGTTAGCTCCTCGCCCACACACAGAGTAACCGTGGGTCATTGAGGAGGCAGAATTTCAGCCTGAATGCAAACATGAGATGTGGACCAAGAAAATGCCCTACGGGTTTTTTTTCTCCCATGTGATTACAGGCACATTCAGATTCTCTGAGAAAAATGACACTCTGTTTAGTCACTACAGGAAGGAAAGCACCACTAGAAGCAGCGTCACTGGGGTGTCCAAACCACATTTTCAAAGGCAGAAGTTTAGTCATTTGTAGCTGACTTCCAGCATATCACTGTGCTCATGCAAGTGGCTCCACCTCTGTGGCAAAAATCAGACAAAGACCACCAATTCTGGTTCTGTTCTTTCCTTAGCTTATATTTGACCACTAGCAGCCTCAAATGCAACCTTACATCACATGCTGTAACACAAGAGATGATGACAGCCATGGGAAGAGGCTCGATACAAACTCTCAGCACTCATTCCGTGCCAATCCATCCCCGTACCCTCATGAAAAGTACTTGATTTGCATTAGCAACAATTTCAAACGACAACACTGAGGTGGATGGGGAAAAGCAAGTACCACAAAGAGAATCACAGATCAGGATAGAAGTAACTAGAGGCTTTCTGTGGCAGCACTTGATAGCAGCCAGTAAATACATCCCAGATGTGAGGTGTAATGACATTTCTGAAGGGCAGTTGATGCATGTGTGCACCCAGACGTCCCTACCCAGAATGACTGTCAATGTGATGACTTCCAGAGAACTACTGAGATGCCATAAGATCACTGTACGGCTGGTGGACAGCAAATTAAACATGTGACATGGCTGCAAAATGATCAGTGAGTTGGAGCCAGATGTACAAAGGTGGCTTGTGATGATCAAATGGCACTGGTGGGGATGCACCTACAGCACTGTGTTTTCCAGACAGCAAGATTAGACAAGAAATATTGGCAAATTAGAGGGAGATAAGAGAAAAGTGACAAAAATTTTCAGTGACATTCAAGGCGAAAATAGATAAAGTAAAGTACCAGATAAGCCACGGATTCGTAGGCATGCATTTATTTTCTGATGATAATAATTGAATTTGTAGGCTGCTTTTACAATTAAAAAATAAAACGCAACCATAAAGCTGCAGCTTCATGAGAATGGTGGAATCAATACATGAACTCTTAGGCAATGGTGGAGCTGCACTAACAAGTTCTCAGAGAAAGGCTGCAGTATGTTTACCCTTATCATCTCTGACTGCAGTTCAGTGGTTGTGCAGAGCTGCAGAGCTGACACATCCTGCAGCCTGGCTCTCAGGATGGACACTGCCCACACCCCAGCTCTGCGAAGATGTAGCCTACACTCCTTGTCCCTCAGTCCTCAAGATTAAAGACTTGTAGAAGCATTCTGCTGCCACTCCTCTGCTTGCCCATAGGAAATCAATGAGTGTTGAGGTTTTATTCTGACATACGAATAGAAAATATCTGTGCTATGGACACAGAGACCCAGGCAGGGCACAAAATTGCCTCACAGTTGAGCCACAGTTCTGCTAAAGTCAGGTGACTGCCAGCACTCATTCAACACGCTCCAGATATTCAAAATGCAGGTCAGGGACAGAGTCTCAAGTGATCAGTGATAGGTTTCCAGCAGCACATTTTACACTGACAAATGAAAGTTTCTCTGCGGTGTCCCTTCTTATAAATATTTCTACAAAATTTTTGTGCACCTTTAACAGAAAGTAGAACTTTAAAGCAAAAAAAAAGACTCTGTCTAGGAGAGCTACTGGATCAAGGACTCTGGTGCAAAATATTTAAAACCTGGACTCAAATCCTTGATCTTAGATACTGCAAAGACTAGAAAATTAAATGGGGAAGTTTCACATTTTTTGCAGACTGGAATTCTTAGTTTTCAGTCAGCACCACTGAACCCTCACAGCTGGGTTCAGCTTCCCAAGGACCTCTGGAACCAGCAATTCCCCAATTCCTGTTGAAAATCTTATGACCCCACTCCCAGAAGCCTACAGTATCAGAGATAGGCTCAAAAATACCCAGCTTTCAAAAGACTGTGGTACCAGGCATGGCTGGTGAGTCTTTTTGGCTGCCCAGACCCACCCATCCAGGCAATGTCACAATCCAGTCCCAGGCCACACAGTGCATGGCTGGCTCCCATTTAATTGCCTCATGTCTTGATTTCCTGTTCTTCACTTTCACGATTTATTTTCTCTCAGCTTCCTGCCATGTGTTCTCAGCTTGCAAAAGACAGGATGCCATTTGCATTCACAAACTACCAGGAGATTTTTACTGAACTGTAAAAGTTACATCGTTGGACATTATTTTGCCATTATCAGCGCTGGGCTGACATGCAAAGCTGAAGCTTAGTAGACAAGATGCTGTTCATCCCACTCTTGCATTTGGTTTCCATGTTGGAAAAGCCAGTCCATAGGCCAGGAATATAGGACTTAATCTGATCATTAAAGGATGGTAACATGAAAAATTCAAAATACTCTACACGGGAAAAGTTTTCAAATATGAAGCACATGTTATTATGCATTCAGTATACATGTTTTATTCTTACTAATTTTTTCAAACTTCAAGATCTGTATTGCACTTATATGATAACCATGCTCCACAATTTCCACTCATATTAACCTTACTATATGTAAGACAAAGAAAAAATGTATTAATAGGTTCTATTGATTATCTACTTAATGCAGCTGTGTTACTAATCCCCACACCTCAGACTCCAAATGCACTGTGCAAACAGTCCATAATAAGGTGGTTTTACAAAGCAGGGAAAGCTTGCAGAAGACTCTTCTAATATTAAATAACAATTTCCAATTTTTTTTCTGAACTATAAGGAATAGAAGCTGTCTTCTATAAATAAGGACCGGTAACACTGCAACCAAACACCTTCTTCGTGGTTTAAAAAAAAGGAGATTTTATTTTAAACTGAACATTCAAGACAGACAAAAGGTGCTCTCTCTGACAGTGGGCACCAAAAGTAAGAACCTAGCATTTTAAAATAGTTCTTACAATTACAGGTCATGCTTTAGTAGCTTGAAATGCCTTATTTGTATAATTTCTCCTTCTGGGTGAGCACAATTTTAAAAGGAAATGAGCTGTAATATAAACTACCACCTATATATACCTTGTGTTCACACTATAAATATTATCAGAAGCAAAAAAAAAAAGCAGCCAATGCTTTTCCAAAGGAAGAAGACTTTTTTGTTTCATTCTTTCTTGATCTTTTGTTGTGACTCTCACTTTGATTGACAGGTGGCATTCTTGTCTTTATGGATGGAGAAGCAAAGCCCTTGATGGTTATCGACATAAGGAAATGTCATGTCTGACTATGTTTCAACAGGACCTTTTTCCCCCCTTGTTTTCTACTCCTTCCCCTCACTTAATTTAGTATATTTAATGCCAGAGAGTCCCTCAAATATGAATTTATAATCCAAACACTAATTGCAGTCAGGAAGCCAAACCTGGCATTTAATTGCCATTTGGTATTAAAAGTCACATTTGCAACAAGTGTCCTTACAAGGTAAAGTTGACCAAGTTCCCTTTTCCTTTGCCCCTGTGCAACCAAAACACTCCTTGGCCTTAAACCTTTGAGCTGGTGGTGGAAATGTGCTGTTGGGTGACCAGAGTAGCTCCATAGCAGTCATTGTAAATTACACATGGGAGTAATTCATTCAGAAACCAGAAGTGGGTGAGAGCAGCAGAGTGGGGCTGACACAGCAACACGAGGGCGATTCACCCTCGTGAGGGGCTCATTCCTGGCAAAGAGGGGCACCACCTCCATTTGTGTCCAAAATAACTCAGTGACAATGACACTCCTTGAGCACAAGGCCTGACCCAGTGTCGGGGGGAGCGCAGGGACTGAGGGAATTGTGCTCCCCACAAGCCTGGGTTTGGCTGTGGGAGATTTTGTGGTGCATCACACCAGTGGCACTGACCAGTACGTGCCATTAGCCCACCCACAGCATAACAGCAACATGGATCATCCTTCACTGGCCCTAAAGGACACTGCTGCCCTCCATGCTATCCCCAGTTCTGCCCTGTACAGATTAATATTCCGTGTTAAAAACCTCAGCATTCCTTCATGCCATGCACAGGCTTCAGACTAACATTTATTCCTCTCCCCCTCATGCCCCCATCTCCTCACTGTGTCATGTCTGAAATTAATTTGTTCTCCTCCATCTCAAGCAGGGATCATATCTTTTATCTGCATTGTGAAGTGCCCAAACAGCATAAAAATTGTATCTTTGGTGATGTCAAATAATAAATAATAACAATAGGGCAGACTGGGAATACTTTGTCTGGGATAATGCATCCATGCTCTCTCTACCATGACCCTAATTCATCTGCATAAATTTCCAACATGTTTTATATGCATTATGCTAACATTTTGACCACTAACTACAGGGTGAAGAAATGTGACATAGGAGCTGGTTTTCTGCAGCCAGAATTAGGTATCTCTAATTAAAAAATAAAGAACAGGAAACTACTCCCCAAAACACATCTGTTCCTTTGAGTGGATCTATATTGCATCCCAGGTGGAGAACCCAGAGACCTGATTGTATTTTGTTACTCCATGAATGGTTCATGTCTTGCAGCAAGCAGATCCCAGGCAAGAGAATGGCCCTTCCTCTGACACTTTTGCATTAAGAGCTTCACAGATAGGTAATATTTCAGTTATTTACAAATTAAAACTCTGTTTCTTGCTTCTATGTCATGAGAAGTGTTTTGGGGTCTGACACCTCTATTGTGCAATGAAATAAGGGGCCAGTCCTTCATATCAGGCAGCAGGAGCTGTGTGAGGGCACCTTGCAAGGTTTGGATCTCATGTTAATGTTTCTCTGAATCACATCACCCCAATTGGAGAGCAGATGCTGCAGGTGGTACCCATGGTACCTGTCAAAGTTCCCAAACACAACCAAACTTTCTTCCCCATCTCTTTGCCATATATCTCCTGACTTTTAAATCCATATGCTTTCAGGCATGCACAGGGCAAATGCTTCACCAAAAAGACTGAATAAAGAATACCCAAGTAATTATATTACTTCTCTGACACTGGATTCAATCTCACAAATGCAAAAAGAACATCTGAGAAGAGAAGAGCCTGCCTGGCCTCTTCTTCTCCATAGCAGGAGTACAAAAATCAAGTTCAGAGTCAGATTTACATGGTCTAAGGCCAGCCTGTCTGCAGTTACAAGGTTTGTTACAGAAGAATGCCAGAAGAATTCTCTAAGCAGCAGAACAAAGAGGGAGAGAGACCTGAGCCAGTTCTGAAACAATTACATTACTTCAATTGAAGGAGTACTTGGGAAGACAATCACATGTGGGATGCATGAACGTTCCTATTTCTTCTAGCTAAGTACTCCTGCTTTTCCCTCATCTTGTCACTGAATGCATTTCTACTCCTTTATAGCCAGCCAAGCTATAAAATTCAGCATGAGCTTGAAGTATACTACATGCTAATTTTGCATTGCCCTAATAATGCTCAGATTTACTGGGATCTATTCTCTCACTGATGCATATTTGTAAGTACTATTAACGTTAATGGGAGTTACCAACTAATTAGAAAGGAGAACAAAATCTAGGCTATAGGATGCAAATTAGAGTAGTGGCTGTGTCACTTATCTTCCCGCTGAGGAATTACAGAGTAAAGCAATATCAAGGACAGTGATTCTAAATTCTGTTGCTTATTTGCCTTACGTTTTACACCCTTGAACCCACAACAAAACAAAACACTCGAAGGGTAATATCCAGCCGGGTTATTAAAGTCTATTGCATAATCACAAAAATCTCTCAGCTAGTTCTCAAACTGAGAGAGAGAGACTTGAAAAGTCCTAATCTGGCTCACTTAAACACACTCGGCAGAGGACTGTTGCAAGGTGTAGCTAACAATTAATATTTTTAACAAGCTGGTCAAGAGAGTGTAGCTCAGTGAGTCTGTGTATTAAAAGGGCATTGTTAGCACACTGCTTGGCTTTTATGAGGTGAAACAATCCAAACCTACTTCAGTGCGTGGAGTGGTTTGTAGAGGTTTTATTTTCATCCTTAAAGTCCAGGGTGGCTTTGGCATAATAAAGGTCATATCTCCTAATCATGGTAATGTTCACACACAGCAATATGAGCTCATTGCAGAGAGCTCCAGCACTCAGAAATCCCCGGTTAGAAGGTGTCACCGATTAAACTATCGCATTTCAAAGGCTTCCATACAGTAAATAGGAAAGAAAAGAAGAAAAGGAACCGTGGCCTTTTGTTATTCAAAAAGCTACGGAGAGCGATAATTAACCCATTTTTGTTGAGAAATCATTTGGACAAAAGTCAAGGGATTGCCACCCTGTCAATTGTTAAGTCTAGATAAGGACATTATATTCCACTGTACAAAGAGTGACTGAAGATAGTGAATAGAAAGTAGGCCACTACTATGACTTTCCCTAGTCCATCGAAAAAGAGGTCTATTTTTTTCCACAAAAGAGGTAATATAGTAAAAAATTCTCTTCCTACATTAAAAACATAACTACAGTGCTTGTTTTTGCATTTTGTTAAATATTCAAAGGTACCATGCAATTAGCATGTCATTAATGAATAATTAATTACTGCTAAAACAGCCTTCAGATTTTTTTGCAACTAAATTATTTAAAGAGCAAATATAACAATGGAATGCAACTCCCCCCTTTCCTTAACTCTGTATTTTCATCATTGCATTGGTTTGGAGATGAATTGGGGATTATTAACTAAAAGAAAAATTATATTTTGGAACACGAAAAGATTCCACTTTCCTTTCCTATTCCTCTGCCCTCATCCCCTCAAAGGAACCCGAGAACAAGAAATGATGTAGTCCTTATTGGGACTGCTCAGAATGCACGAGTTAAAATATCTGAGATGTGCTTCAGACCACAAGATTTGTACATTTCCTGAAAAAAAAAAAATATCAAACAAACAAAACCCAAAAAATTGGGTTGAAAACTAATCCTGCCAGCACTCTGCAGCAGTGAACCCCAAGTCTGAGCAAGTGCAGTGTATTTTTGTTGATCATTCGTCACCGGCTCTAATGGCAGTTACTTTATTATTAAAATCTACCCCTCTATACAGCCAAGAGCTAAAGAGAAAGTAATTTGTTGCCACTTGCAGATATACATCAGTAGTAAGACGTTAGTTTATATTTATAAGCTGCACATCTGTGAATCAGTTGGCCTACCCATCTGTTAACTGCACCAGTAAACAGGGAGTCTGTGCGCCGCGGATCCCTGCATCCATCACAAATTCCTTCTTTAATTGTATGTTTATGCAACAAACCTCCACTTAAGTGTATTTGAGAATGTTTTGAACAGTGATAATTAGTTTTTATGACTCAATGCTACTCTTCCTAACACTGATTCAACACTACTATTTTAATAGAGACAGCACTTTTCTCTGACAGTGTCAAAGCAGGTTTTCTCAATGGAGCAGAATTTGTCCCTACAAAGATACTCTGGAAAAACAAATCTCTTCCCAGTGTTCCCAAGCTACCGTTACGGCATGCGAACGTGATTCTTCATCTTTTCATAAACTTTTCTTTTAGAAGTTGGTCCCTGAAATAAAATGCTTTAAAAGCTATCAGCCCACTACAAAAAAGTTGCAAAAGAGCTTGAATTGCAATGTTGGACAGGCAATTATTAAGACACACTTCATGAGCATAGGAGACCACTCACCTGTTTAAACTTAAGATCCCTGCTTACATATATTGATTCCAAGTGCTGTTTCATTTCCAAGCAGATTTATGCTTGGGTACTTCACCTAATTTCTGTCAACAAAAAGCTAATGCAGAAAAAAAAA